>JAMLFY010000837.1:0-22660 GCA_030441495.1 Dalbergia oliveri
CGTTCATTTCATGCAGCCCTTGTCCTCTGTTGCAATTCATTTCTTCTTTTGCGTGGAATGCTTTGTTGCTTTTGACATGAGCTATAGGCCTATCATGAGCCAGCAGGTTGACATTATTTCAACAGCAAAAAGATGTACTTATTTTTATTAACAAAGGTATTATATACAAAGGATTGGTGAGATTAAAATACAGGACCTCCTACTTAAAGGATGTAGGAGATAACCATAATATGATGAGCTATTATGAGCTTTCAATTTGAGAATTTTTGAAAAAACAGGAATAAATTTAATCAAATTTTTTGCAGTTCTAATCAAATTTTAGTTTTTTAACTGGTTTAACAATGTATGGCCGGGTCATATTTAAACACACTAACTAAACTCTCACGAATTTATATATGACAAATTTTCTTAGCAAGAAGATAAAACATGAAAAAATAATTGTCAAATAATTAGAATTCAAAAATAATCTTACCATTATGTTTGATCCAACTGTTACAATTGTAAAGAACTCTAGTTGCGTATTAACGGTAATTGAGTCTAGGAGGAGCTTATCCCTCGTACATGGTGAACCACAATTAGAATTCAAGCTGAACGAGGTACAACATTTAACATTACCTTACATAGGATTTTTTTCGGTTGCAATCTTACATAGGATTTGTCTTTAATTAAGAATAACAAATATTTAGATGAAGCTATTTGTATCCATTATATTTAATTCTCAAATTAAATAATAACAAATACAGTTTTTTTATCGGATAAATATATATATATATATATATATATATTTTAAAAGAGTGTTTATATTTAACTTTTAAATTATATATTTTTTGAAAAACATCCATGCATCATTATTTTATTTAAAAATTGGTTGAAATGGATATAATTGAAGTGTATAAGTTTTCTTCAATCAAGAAGAGACAGGAAATACAAAAAAAACTCGAGACAGAACAATTGAATCCCTTATCCACTTCGGACATCGTCACACTATACACTGCAAAGCTGTGTGTGTGCCATTGCTATGCTATTGCTAATAGAGTGAGTACAAACATGGCGCTACTGCGTCTTCTTTGGTTTCCTTCAACAGCACAAACCCAAACCCTTGTAACCTCTTTCTCATCCCATAAGACTCACAACCATTCCATCGTCGCCAATCCACCTTCTTCTTCTTCTTCCTTTCACCTCCTACAACTACAATGGTCCCTTCCACACCACACCCCAACGCTTATCAGAACCAAACAAACCCCTAATTTCACTCTCAGATTCGCCCAACAGGCAGAGGCAGCAAGTGTCTCCGCCGAGGAAGAACAAGGAGAAACCCAAGAATTTTCTCAGACGAGGTTGCTCGCTCAGAACGTGCCTTGGACCAGTACCCCTGAAGACATTCGTTCTTTGTTCGAGAGACATGGAAGAGTCATCGAAGTTGAGGTTTGGTTTGGTTTCTTCTTGCATTCTCTCTCTCTCTCTCTCTCTCTCTCTCTCCCCTCTGTTTTGCTCTCTGTTGTTAATTTGTCTTCTGTCTGTTTTTGGTGTTTTGAAGTTGTCCATGTTCAACAAGACCAAGAACAGGGGTTTGGCCTTTGTGGAAATGGGTTCACCAGAAGAGGCTCGTGCGGCTCTGGAAAATCTTGAATCGTATGTAAGCTGCTATTCCCGTTACACTCCTTTTCATACATTTCTTATTGTTTTGGTTTGAAGAATTCACAACTTCTAGTATCAATTTTCAATGGGGATAACAAACTGACCCTCAATGGACCTTGTGTCATTTAGTCTGTGTATTTAGTTATCGAATTTCACTTTGACATCGGCACTTACTGAATGTGTTTGCAAGTATGCCTAGGAAGAGACATTTACTTGATGAGTTGATGCACATTTGCTTTCTTTGAATGGTGTTTAGGAGTTTGATGGTCGGATAATAAAAATCAATTATGCTAGCCCGAAAAAGAAGAAAACTCCTCCGCCTCCTAAGAAACCAAAGCCTGTGACATTTAACTTGTTCGTTGCAAACTTGTCCTATGAACCAAGGTCCAAAGATCTCAAGGCGTTTTTTGATGATGGAAGTGGCAGTGTTGTTTCTGCGGAGGTTATATTTCATGATAACCCTAGAAGGTCATCTGGTTATGGATTTGTGGGCTTCAAAACCAAGAAACAAGCTGACACAGCTCTTTCTGAGTTCCAAGGAAAGGTAACTAGGGGTTTCCTTACTTCATCAGTTTATTTACTTGAGCTAGAATTCATGAAGTTGTGTGATGGTTAGTCTAGTGGTTTTTCTCTGTGTCTGGATTTTGGAACTCTATTTTTAATTGGGTGTTGTGGGAAAAATTTGTTCTTATGCAGATTTTTATGGGAAGGCCTATCAGGGTGGCTCGTGGTAGGCAATTTGTTAAGCAACCAGTAAAAGAGAGTGAAAAGTGTGAAGATGAGTCTTCTGAGTTGAGTGTGAATGGCGCAGAAGCTGACAAAGCTGATTGATAGTTTGATACCATTATTTCCCTGCTGCATATCAACATCATTCATACTGTATTCCCTTGCTTCAGATGTTTTCTTGTTTGCTTATTCTTACAGCTAATGCAAACCTTTGATCGATTTAAATCATGTGTTTTAAAGGTGTTTTATTGACAGAGTCATGGACAAGAGGCCGAAGGGATACAAGAGATGAATTGGTGTAAGAATGAGCGTTTCTGTTATTCAAGAAATGGATAGTCAGTGTAAATGAACCATCACTTATCCATGGAATCAAAATATCTTCATTGCCTGATGTAACAGCTGTTGGAATGCTATTATATCTTTAGACAGTGAGAAACAAATCAATATTCGTGATGCTGTTTGCAATGCATTTTCAATATTTAGTTCACAATGACATGTGGAGATGGTCATGTAACATTTTCTTCTTTATTATGTGGGGAAGCTTAAGAATATTCGACTTCTACCAGAAGAAAACTAAACAAGAACATTGAAAGAGGGGAAGACAAAAGCTTGAACATAAATTTATGTAACATTACAAACCATTTGTACCAAGCGGTGGCTTCCATAAGATAACAACTTGTCTTGAGGCTTTCACTCTTAGTTTAATATTTTTACCCTTTATTGTTGCTTGAAGGTTGGCCTGAATGCATTCCCTTCTACATTAGGACTTCAGTGTTACTACTTACGTATCATTGCTAGTTCATACCTCCAAATCAAATTCTTTCTGAGTATATATATGTTATATCGTCAAAAAAACATAAAAAGGGTGAATTCTGCCACTGCATCCAAATCTTTGATGTAGTAAGTAGCTATGTTTTTCTTGATGGGTTTTAGGGTTATAACAGGCAAATTAGCATCTTGGTATGACAGTTCTTTGAGCTTTCCAGGAAATATCTATTACTGAAAATTTTAAATCGTGGAAGCTGCTGCTTACTTTACACGTCTGTTTGTCCTGCATTCTGTCTTCGAGTAGTTGTATAAGCTTTTAATTTATAATTTTAGATTATGTTATTCAGTTACTACTTACTTTCAAACAATTTCTGCTTGCAGGTATGGTAACTTTTTTTACTTTAGGTCGAAACAAGTGTGGTAACTTCTATTAATCACCTTTTTGGTGGTTTTCTATTATAATTGCTTCCCACACAATTCATCATTATATTATGTATTAAAATTTGGACAATTAGTAACATGACACACTATACAAAAGTGACACATAAAGTGATCACATATCTCTTCTTTTCCATCTGAGACTAGTCGTTTTGGGACTTTCGGTGGTTGGGAAGCTCCTTTTGACACAATAGCATTGCTTGCATGCAACTTCTGCTGTGGATATAGAGTAGACCAGGATATAATAAACTCTTTGAATCGATTATTGACTTTTAATTCATCTCATCTATTCGATGATGCTACGCCTTATGTTGCCCTTTACGAAACGCGATTTCGTGAATGGCCTCTGTATTTTCATGTGGTGCTAAGTTTAAAAAATGGTTTTATCCATGAGAACGTAATCCATGATACAAAAGATACCTTTTTCTTCTCTAACTCTGTGTGCAATGACAACCTTTATTATTGCCCTAACACGGTGACATTTTTTGCCCCTGCCTTTTTTATTACTGCTACACGATGTAATGTACAAGATTAATAACAGATTCGTTCTAGTTTCTGCTAAGATCTGATAAATCAAAATGGTTTTATCCTATGTATAATTTCATTGGGTGTTATGTTAATATGTTGTCCTTCTACACAAATTATTGTTTCCTTGTAGAGCTGAACAGCTGGAAACACTTAACAGCGATGATTATTCCCTTGAAACTAGGTAGAAGCACATTAGTAGTTGGCTTGAAAGCAAGGGACCCAACAACCCTAACCATTCGAACTTTATTCTATACACAAATGGAATGATATGATTTTGGTTATTTAAATTCAATGAATTGTGCCATAATGGGTTCATGACCATGAGCCTCTCTAAAGAAAGAGCCCATGTGGCATGGTTTCTACTTTCACTCGTCATCGTGTTTGGTATGCAGTTAGGATCAAGATATCAGATGTCACATTCTTCCCCAAACCCCATGTTTTTGTCACTACAAAGAAATTCTGCTTTCTATTGCCGCGTTCACAACATTTTTCTCTGCTGACTTGTTCCTTTTGCTTCCCTCTAAAGGAATCTCTGAAAAGGACTAAGCTACTCGAACCTTCCATTTCATGACTTAAGTTTTTTTATTTCTTCAGTGATAATTTGGCAGGAGAAACAACCCATAAAATTTGGCAAAGAACCTCCAATTTTGTGTTATCAAGATCTTGAGAGTACAATTATATCCCAGTCCTCAAATGTTTACTCAAGTGGTTGAACGCCTCATCAATGTGACAACTTTTATGAAGAGGGACCAATTCAATAATTAATCTCACACTTTTTAAAGGATGTGAAAAAAAAAAGTATTGAACAAAAGTAATGTGAATTACTAATCATGTGATTACTAATTTTATTCTTAAATGGCTCAAAACACCCAAAGGGAGAGCTCCACGTACATGCCCAATAAAATGTGTTGTATTCCTTATGGATGATAACAAAGAACTACGCAATGATATCCTTCATGCACATTTTAATGCTTAGAACTTTATAATTATGAATTATACCTCTTTGGCATGCCATTATTTAGGAAGTCGTTGTTGGCTCATGGTAAAGGGTTCGGGATATACTATTAGGAGTTACGTAGCGCTGAGCACCACAATGAGTAGGCTCTAAGCAAGCATTCATTTTCAAACCATGATCTAGCTATGTAATTATAATTATGCACGATAATGAGGGGCCCTCATCCAATATAACCGACAAGTGTTCCTTAGAGGCACCAACACATAACCTTCCCAACCATAATCCGGTTAGCCACAGAATTAGAATTATGCTTGTCCATAAAACAAAAGACACAGTTGAATTTTGGGCAGGCAAATGACATAGGTATATGAAACTAACATTCCCTTCATTTTTCATCATTAACAGTTCATCATAACACCGATCACCTTAGGCAGTTGAAAGTGAAGTCTTATTGGCAGGTTTAGTCAAACGACATTGTAATTGCAATAGAATAATTCCACTCAACCACTACTTCATATCTCATATAATTTGGGGTAGGAAAGAGCACACAAGACCCACTTCTTTTTTTCTGGTGATTAGGTATGAAGTGTAAATCAAGTCATCCTCATGCAGAATTGGACAAACTGGGCCTAACCCTTAACAACTCCAAACCCCTTCCTGAATTATATAAAGCAAACCAATTCTCAAACTGCATGATCAGATCAGAGCCTCCTCTGCAATCTGTTTCCCTTATTTCCCTTCCCTTCACTTTATTTTCTCATCATATCAAATGGCTTTCTCCAATGCCTTGGTTCTAGGCCTTTTTGTAGCAATCAGCATGGCCATGCCAACCATGGCAACTGTCTACACTGTAGGAGATACCTCAGGTTGGGCCATTGGTGGTGATTATAGCACATGGGCTAGTGACAAGACCTTTGTAGTAGGTGATAGCCTTGGTAAGAACTAAGAAAATGTCCCTATTATTAGTTAATATGATCATTCAAATTTAGATTAGGAAGAACCTTATATGTACATTTTATTCATGTGAACAGCTTTCAACTATGGAGCTGGGCACACAGTGGATGAGGTCAAAGAGAGTGACTACAAATCATGCACCACAGGCAATTCAATTAGTACAGATAGCAGTGGAGCCACCACCATTGCCCTCAAGACTGCAGGCACTCATTACTTCATATGTGATGTTCCTGGACACTGTTCTGGTGGCATGAAGCTTGCAGTTACTGTGAAGGCTGGAACATCCGCTACTCCTTCTACAACACCTTCATCATCATCATCATCAGGGAAGGGTTCACCTTCTGATGGAAGCACCACAGCCACACCAAGCAGCACCACCACCACCACCACTTCTTCCACTAAATCAGATGCTTCTTCAGTGAGTAGGTTCACACCAATTGTTATGTTGATTGTTTCTTGGATCTCATACTGTGTTTTGCGCATGGTATGATTTTGCTTAGAGATATAGCCAGGACAGAGGCAGTGCTTTCCACGGTTTCTTTATTGCTCATATTATCATTATTATTTATCTGTTTTCTTGTTTGATCTATTCAGATTTCTATGAGTATTGATCGAGGTTCTGGTAGTGTTTAGTTATCTAGGAAGTCTCGCATGTTTTTCCTCTGTAATTTTGGTTTAATATATTGAGTGATTACTGTTTATTAAGATTATAAAATGCTTATTTGAGTAGGTTGAAAATAAGAAGTTAGAATTTTCATGTAAGAGTAAATTAAGAAAATCCCCTCAGCTTTATCTCATTTGAAGTTAATCCCTTGACATCTACTTTATAGTATTTTAACCGCAGCATCCATACCAAAAACTGCATTTGCGGATACATCATGGATTCATGGGTGTAAACTAAAGAGTTTTGGGAGTACACAGCAACTAAGAAAAATGGAAAGGTTTTCTCTTAAAAAATCTGCCAAATTTAGAAGGAAAATTCCTTCATGTTTGATACATAAAATAAATCAAGACATTTGAAAGTGGAATACAACTCATTTGCTGTCTCACAAATTTTGACTACTATGGCATGAAAGATTTTCAACTTGCTAACTAACACTAAGCGAGAATCAAAACCCTCCTGCCCTACCTCAGTTTTGTAATTACTCAAACAAACGTAGCCTCAATTTCTCATGTTGTTTGGGAGAATGGAGGATCAAAGAGAAAGTAAAAGAGAAGGGTGAAAACTTTTAGTAAAATATTATTTTAACTTATAAAAGTAGACATTCGACATACATACTAGAGAGAAAGACAAAATAGTGGGAAAGGGTGCCGAGTGGAAGGAAAAAAAAAGGGTTGGAGTCCTGTTTTTCTACCATATCTGTCTCATGTCTAGTTGTAGATGTATAAATAACATTGTTTGTTTTTTAATTAAAAAATATTTTTTAAACTGTTATACTTTATTTATATATTTAACTTTCGCACAATGTACCAGAAAAAAGTTAGCTTACTGATCCACACTAGGGGTTTAAACTTGGTTAACCTTGCTAATATTATTAAGGTAGGTCAAATTTTTAAAATGAAGACCAATTAAGATACAAATTGTGTTTATAAAATTTGACTCCTCTGTCCTTTCAATATATTTCCATCAGCCAAAAAGATTGCTTTCTTGGTTACAAGTGACTTTTTTTCCTTTTTTGGTGAGGAGTTAGAAGTGATTTGATAGAGAGAACAACAAAAGATGAGCAAAGTTTTAGAGGATTAGTATCAACTTTGTTATATCCATTTCAACTAATTCTCAAAATCAAATAATAACATGTATGTATTTGTCTCATAATCAGTACTTAATAGTTAAAAGTATAAACTCTTCTGATGAAAAAACATGTTGGACTTGTCATTCTTTGATAATTCTCTTTGATTTGAGAATTATATGTAATGAATATAAGGAGTTTCATCTATATTTTCCTCGGGAATGTATCTACTGAGAAAAACTTTCTTATGTAAGAGATGAGAGGAAACATTTTTAACTGTCGAATTAAACTGTGTGGCTGGGATTAAATCTCAATTTAAAAGGATCACCTGAGTTTTAAAAATCACATCCCAGAGTGTGTGGGTGAAATTTTAATCATTCCAACTACGTCTCACCCCTGTAAGTCTAACCGAAAAAAGAGATTTAATCATGGATTTGGTAAATTTAATTTTTTACCGTAAAACGATCAAATAAGAACTTTAGAAAAACCCGCGTTAATATAAAAATGCCAAGAGGAAACTTCGGTTTTCTGTTTTGTTCCCGGAGTGACCAGAGAGCAAATTCTAAGTAAGTCCGTTCTACAAAATAGGGAAAAACTTCCTTTGCGAATAAATAAATAAATTTTAAGAAAGAGTTATTTTACCTTTTGAAGGAAAAAAAAAAAAATATATATATATATATAGAGAGAGAGAGAGAGAGAGAGAGAGAGAGAGAGAGAGAGAGATCATTATCTGTTCCTACTTCCTAGTAGTAGTATCGGTCGCGAAGCACATGCGTCCGTGACACATGAAAGCTCGCTAACAGGTGTTTGCATGTGACACCTGTCCACCTGTTCACCCCCATTCAACAACATCTCAAGACCCACTTTTGTCCGCCAACTCCATTTTTATGCCATTAAATTGAACTTTTAAAAAAGTTCATAAATAAATTTTATTAAAGAAAGAAAAAATAGTATTAAAAGTAGAACAAAAAAGCCACAGCCATCCCTCCGCTACTCCAGCTGTCCATGGCTCGTGTTGAGTTGAGTTTTCACTTCACAGCCCTAAAAGCAAAACACGACAAAATACTCGTTCGGTCGTTCCTTCCATCACTTCCTTTCCTTCGTCGCTCAGATCACAGATCCTGTGCGTCTCGCGCAAACACGCAATTCCATTATCTTCTTCTATCCATATAACAAATTAACACATAAGCTCTAGTATCTTACAAGTTACGTCTACAACTCGAATTCAAGAAAAGAAACAACCAAAAAGGAGAATTTAATTACGCGCATCGGAACAGATCTCGGGCAGATAGAAAATCATTTAAACATACGGAAACATAAATAAATAAACAAATAAACTATAACAAGGAACGACAACGATAATAAATGATAATATAATAACAATAATAATAATAATGATAATGGAAGTCTCCATGAGTCAAGCTATACAAATCCTCAAACCCTAACAAAAGATCTCCAATATATCGCTATCACCACCGTCCATCACAAAGCACAAATCATGATCATCAAAATATTTAAAAGCTAAAAATGAAATAAACTAAATGTACGTCCAATGTCCCTAACTCCAACTGAACATAATCTCGTACTCAATAATAACACTAAAAATAAAAATCAAGCCCCAACCATAAACAGCAACAACTACGGTGATGGCACTCATCAGATCTACATCAGCAGAACTGCAGCGGCGACGGCGGCAACAGATCCGCCGACGGAGGCGACTCTGAGGAGGGCGGCTCCGCTCTTGGGTGTGGGAGCGCCGGCACCAGGACCGGGGGCCTGGGCGATGGAGGGAGGGGAACCTGTAGGGGTGGCGGCTGAGGGAGCGAGTGGAGCAGGAGGAGACTGACTGGGGGACTGAGTAGGCGACTCGGTGGGCGTGGGGGCTGAGGCCGGCGGAGAAGAGACCTGAGGGAAGGTGCGGGTGTGGCGGTGGTGGTGGGAGGAGTGGCCTTGGGGGCCGGAGAGGCCCTGGGTGAGGCGAATGGAGAGTGAGCCGGTGCTTGCGTGGGGGCTTGACCGAGACAGCCGGTAGCCAGTAAGGCGGTGAGGAGGATGAAGGCGAGGGAGGCCATGGCACTCAAGGCAGAAGTAAGAGACAAAAGAAGAGTGTGTGTTGAGAGTCGAGGGTTTGTTTAGAGTGAATGGCAAAAGGAAAGAGGTTGGTGGGTGGGGTATATATATTACTGTGAGACGAGATTATGAGAGTGAGAGGATCTTTGTTGAGATGAGGATGACTGTTGGTGTGAATATTTTCTTGTTAAGTCCTACCAAGTCAAACGCGATCGAGATAAAACTAACGATCCTAATCAAAACTTAACTTCTTGTGCCATGTGGATTGATATCCAATAAAATTTGAATTCAATTTAATGGATAAGACGAAAGTTAATCATTTCTCACTCCTTTTCAATTCATTTATCTATTTTTTCTTAATTTTTTTCAATCTAATATTATCTTTTTTAATAATATTATAATCATGTAAATTTATATTTTTAACAGGGTTTATATAGCCCACTCATATAATTTTTTATTATTATCAAGATATATTACTTATTTTCTTAACTAATGCGTTTTTTAGTTTTTGACACTTGAAATGAAAAGAAAGAAGTACTTTATTTATGATTTGTAAATAATTATAATATAAATACATTCAATTCTTTATAGTTACTCAATTCTTTATAAATTATGCATTGATATACATAATTAGCAGTGGAAAAATGTATTGATATACATAATCAATTATGTAGTTTATTTGTTAGTTTATCTTTATGAATGGATTTTTAAATTATTTACTTAAAATTATACATTACTTTTGATTTTTTTACTTTTAAAAAATCTCTTACTAATGTTAAATTGATCTTGATAATCTATATGATTTTTTAAAAATATTCAAATGAAATCAAATTTAATCTAATTTTTTCAGAAATCTTACAATAGCCATAAGTTATACCAACTGTATTAACCTCACTTTTTAAAAATACAAAAAAAAAAAAAATTAGAGTATCTTTTTATTTGATAAAATTTCTAGAAACGTTAACCCCAACAACCCTTTATCATTTTTGTCTGATGATGATGATAACAATAATAAAAATAGTGAAACATCCCACTTAAAAATAGATGGCTGCGTATGAAGTTGCCTCTGGTTTTTGTTATTTTGAGCAACAATTTATTTCCAAAACTTGTAAAATTAAACTCAATCTGTTGCGAAAAAACTTGCAAGATTATAGAAGTGAAAGATTAATTTTAGATAAATAAGGCTTCAAATTGTATTTGAAATTTGTTAGCATCAATAAAGAAATCCGTGCGATGCACGGAAATGATATGTAGGTTTAAAATTTTATTTAATTTAATGTATATAACTATATTATAATGTATAAATATGCAACTAAAATATTGGAAAAATTTTATTAAAAAATGAATTAACCCAATTAATCAAATTATTTATGTTTTTATTATAAAGTTCAAATATTTGTTGCAAGATACAAATAAACGCATATAAATTTAATATAAATTAATAATAGTGATAAAATATGTAAATCATTATCCACATAATCTATATATTCGGTATCACTTGTGTAATGTATATATTTTGTATTATTAGAAAATTTTTAAATTAAAAAAAATTAATAACAATTTAAATTATTTATATTCTATTATAAATGTTTGAAAATCATTTAAATTAAATTGATAATATTAGACTATTGGGCTAAAGTTCGGTGTTAGGGTTCCATTTGATCCCAATTCCTCATTACTTACCTAGAACATGTGAAAGCATGGCATCCATGAATTTATAGAGAAATATCATTTTTTTTTTAGGAATTCAGTGATTAGTCTTATATTTTGGAGTCCGTTTAGACACGTCTTTATAAATTTGGAATAATTTTGATATAATTTTCTTATCAATCTTGACTTTCTCCTTACATAAAGAAATCAAGGGCATTTCACGAGCAACACAGGTTGCATTTATACCAACATGGAATGCATGTCATATTTCTCAACTGTGGCCAAATATAATTATTTAGATGTCTTGAATTGATAATAACTAAATCAATATTTTGTAATTTACAAACTTAGTAGGACCATCAAGTGCGTGTGTTTGGTATTTGTCATGTAAGCCTGATTATGTTTAACAAAATTTTAAAATAAACTTGTAGCATAAGTTAAAAAATTACATGTAGGTGTAAAGGTGGGTATCGTTGTTAGTCCTATAGACCACAATTAAATAGGACTAGGCTAGTCGTTTAATAAATGGATTTGATTTTAGCTTGGTTTGTGTCCGCTTGATAAACTCGCAAGTTTGAGGATCAGCGCATAACCCACCTTTTTTTCTCTTTCTTTTTTTTTTTTTAGCTTTTTTTTATACCCTATACTATTTTATATTTATAATATATTTACCTCGCAAAATATATATAAACATTTTTCATTATAGTATCCAAAATATTACCAATCAAATATGCATAACTCCTTCAATTATAAAAAATAGTGAAACTATAAAAGAATATAAATTAACAACTACCAATTATCAAATACTAAACACAAGCAAATCAAATACTAAATACAAATATAAAAAATGGTAGAATAAACCTCACCAAAATTCATTTATCAAGAACATAAATAAATACCTCAAAATGAAAGCATTCCCTCACTTATGCTTACTGATAAGGGTTGGTCTTGGGTTGGGTTGACCAAAAAGTCCATGAGTTGGCGAACTAAAATTTTTTTGTCCATTTTCATGCGGGTTGCAAGTTAAACTGGTTGGTAAAGATCGTGACTGGATACCCAACTCTATATAGGTGTGAGATATATTAAGATATAATAAAATTCAAAATTGTACATTATAAATATCAAAAACTATAAATTATATATATTATATATTATAAATTTATGACCTATTATCACTTGTAGTATTGATATTAAATCAAATTAAGAATTACAAATTTTAATTAAAAGATAAAACTCTATTCTTATATTTTAACATAACTTACTTTATTCTAATTTTTTTTTCAAACACTTCTTGATAAACAATATCTTTATTGTGTTGGATGGATTTTCATTTTCATTCAAAATCAGTATCTTCAAACCATTTTTAGATTTCACTTTTGAAATAGCAACATACAATCGTTCATGTGTAAAAATTGGTTTTGGCAAAAGCAATCCAACATAAGATAGAGATTGGTCTTGACTCTTGTTAATCGTTATAACAAAGCAAAAAGTAATCATAATTATTTTTTCTAAAACTTTATATGAGTTCCAAGATCAGTTATAATTAAATTCATCATTAATTTGATTTATAAGTTAAATGCTGTGTTTAAAATAAATAAAATAAGATAATAATTTAGAAATCAATACTGATATCATAAGTTCAATAGATAGTATTTGAGATGATTAAAATATAAATTGAATTAAATTGATTTGAAGTTAAGTTTTAAAATAAAATCAACTCCCATCATATTATATTATCAATTATTATTTGAATGGTTCTCACCTTAAGGATAGAGCGTTTAAAACATAATGGCTGCCCTATTCCTTAAATGGGCCTATAGGACACAAAATAATTAGTCATTACGTCTGCAATAGCCACTTTGAGAATAAAAAATATATATTTCAGATTCAATCTCATTTTATCAACATATCTGATTTATCATGATTATTAAATATGTTTTTAATTATCAAATAGGTATTATCTATCTAAAGTATGATATTATTATAACTATTATTTCAAATTTAATTTTATACAGAACAAATTTGAAATTTAAAAAATTAAATTGATTGTTAAGAAAACCCATCAATGAGTAGTTTTATATCACGTTTGAATAATTTCCTCTTTTTAATAAATTTTTCAAAATTTTGAATTCCAAAATGCTTTAAAAGTTGTCATGTTAATAATTCTTAAATAGTAATAGTATCGATTTGAAATTTACTTTTGAAAGAATTAATATCTTAGCATAAAAAATGGTGATGGAATATATTCTTTCTTTACATAAAAATAAAAACTTAGCAAATCTTTTATATAAAAAGAAAAGAACTTAGCATATCTTTAGCTTAATAATAATAATAGTACTTAAAAATTCATTATTGGTGTTAGATCCACACAAAAAAAAATTCACTATTAGTGAATTTGAATGTTAAGATTAACTTTTATTCACTAAAAAAAAGGCAGAAATCGACAGGTAAAAGAATAAGGAAGGAACTGACTTCGGAACATTTTTTGCCATCATCATGAAAGAAACTCGACCCCTTTAAATAAAAATAATGACATTTATTCAATTCAAATCAATTTTACAATATGCAATGCATTGATATAACAAGACGTTTAAAAACCTTTAATAAGATAAAACTGAATTAAATTATGTTTAAAATAAACCAATAAATTAAAAAATTGAATTCAATTTCTTAATTTGAAATGAATCTAAAAATGAATGAATTTAATTATTTTACTATACTTGATTAATAGGTTGAGAACAAAACATTATATTCAAGTAAAATTATTTTAAAATTTTCATTTGTTAAAATTCAATTCCCATACCAAATCACGCCCCTTTGAATTTAACTTCAATTTCTTAATTGTTGTTGATTTTAAATTCGCATAAGAATTCAATTCCTTCACTTAATTCGCTTCCAAACATAAAATTCAATTCAATAAATTTCCAAACACCCTGGACCAAATCAGGAATAGAGAAAGATAAGGAGAAATACTTAACACCAAGAGAGGGATAACACTTACTCTGATTCATTTATTAATTGACATATAAATTTTATGAACCATTACTGCTCCTACCTCCCCTACATTTTTAATGCAATAACTGATTTGTTAATTACTAAATTGAACAGAATAAATATTTTATCTTGCTTTAAGAGCAAATAAGAAAATCTTGATAAATAGATACATTGATAACAACATTTATCGAACCCAAATCAATTTTACGGCATGCACAAACATAGTAACCGATCACCGAACATCGTAAATCAGCCTCAAGTAGCCAGTAACCTGACTCTATGCACTGCTCCGTTCTGGAAATGACATTAGCTCGAATTTCCCCTTGATCCGTGAACTGTTTCACAAAACATTTCCGTGCAGGTGCAGTTCTCCTGTTTTGTGTGTGTGTATATATATATTACAGCTTAAACATGACATCCGAGATACGTGCATATACTAACAGTTATTTTTTTTCTGAGAGGTGTAGGGGTGGGTACACGTGTGGCACAACAGCTTCTGCGATCAAAACTTCGCCTCAAGAAGAATGGAGGAGAATGGAGCGACATTATACATGTTTCCTTTGCAGGGGACACCATCAAGGATGAAGTCATCAGGAGATTTGACATTAGTGTCCACCTGCATATGCATCAAGAATTCGACTTAAACTGAATACGAAATTTATTAGGAACATTTTTCTACAAATGACACACTAAAAAAGTTTTTGTTAGTGCCTAACATCAATAAATTTCTTCCTGAAATCTTGATTCTCACCAGGACCATGGAATCCAATCACAGCATGCATGAGACAAGCCCAATCGCGTAGTATAATCAGACTTCCAGGAAGATGCTCTAATCATAGCAGAGCATAGAAATTTGATAGATCTTGTAAATTCTTGTTGCCCTTATCCGGTGACATAATGTCACGGACTTCGGCAGTTGTCATTCTGATTTTCTTATTGAAAGATATTAAATCAACAACCTACAATATGATACTGCAAATTGGCCATAATGACAAAATACTTACTTTAATTTTATTTCTTTAAGTACTACCATGAAACTAGACCTTGCCTCAAAGTTGATGGATTTGAAATTTGGCTTAAAAAATGTTTTATTCCGGGGAGTTCAGGGAGTCTATAATCTATTATTCATGGGCATTCTGAGGTCGATATCATAATTAAAAAACTTAATTGTTAGGTAGCCAACTATTACATACAACGCAATTTCAGGTGCAACTCTGACGTGGCCAGTAAGTCCTCAACATTCTTTATTTTTTTTTAATAATGTTTTGTGTGGAAATTTATAAACAAAGCGAATAGCTTCCACAGCATATACATACCCAGCTTTAGTTGGCATCGGATATAAAATCATTCACATTTATCTATCTAATAGTTGAAGGTTTTAGAAGAGATAATTCATAATATAGTGTTGGAACTTCTATAATTAAGTAATTTAGAGTTCAATTCCAACTGATCCAATTCTTCCATATAATAATAATAATAATAAAAATGTTTCAGAAAAGATAGTGAATCTACGGATTGTCTATGCTTCAAGCCTAATGGGATCTTATGTGGAGGAGCATATTAGATATAAAACCAACTATTTATGTGACTTTATCTACCAACTTAACCATTTGAGAGGGATAATTCATGACAACTGTTTTGCTTGTTTTTCTCACGGCTCTTAGTCTCTTACTGTGGGATAAGAAGCTCCTCATGAAAAAATGAAGATCAGAGATGCCTGGAATATCTTCTGTCGGTTACTAGATTCATTCTTCCTCAGGGACTCAGAAGCTTAGGCTTTGCTCCTTAGTTCAATAAAACAAAAACTGAACAGCTCTCCCTAATGCTTCGTATGTTTGGCTAACAAAGGTGGGTCACTAGATTTTTCCTCACTTTCTTATACAAGCATACAAGGCTACTATTCTTGCTCTTTTCAGTCAGTCAGTCAGTCAAATGGGGTGGACTGCAAATTCTGAAGGATGAGCAAAGTAACTTACCACACGAAACCACCTCCTCCGAGTTGGAGGTGTTGGAAGCAGAACTTTAACGAAGTAGTCATGAGCATTGAATGCCAATAGATGTCTCCGGCACTTCTGTCATGAAGCCTACATATACACACGACACAAGCACAAAGCAAGAGCTGTCAAGTCACAGTCAGAGTTAACTGATTGTGAACAATAGAAATTACACTAAAATGATTCAAAACACACACACAGACAAATTATTTTTCTTCATATTAAATTCAAAGTACATTCCAAAACTGAGACGATGTCTGAACGAATGCTTAGGTGCTCCGCTGTGCAAAAGAATAACTAAAAATGCACTATGATTTTCCAATCCAACTGTGATTTTCCAATCCAAATTCCCAATTAAAGTTATGCATAAATTCTTACGTAAATGCAAGAAATTTGCTTTCATAGTTGTCCCAATTGTCCTCATGCCAAGTTATGTCAGTCTGGCCAAAAAGTAAAAAATAAAAAGAAAAGAAAGAAAAATTGTTCCATGAGCACAAATGGCAATATGTATTTCAATCAACATTTGCAGTATTAGTTTACAATCTGAAGCAGAGCAGATGACCTTGCTGAGAAAATTTTCATGACTGAATACTTTATGTGCATGTCGGTACTCTATCACCTTGGCGAAAAACATGAAGTGATCATTCTTGCGTGCATCCAACTATTGAGCAAATTATTATGATGTTAATAAATAGTCTCTAAGAAGCTTTCAAAAGGGAAGTTTACGGGTTATAAACTTGCCTGATCCCACAGAAAATTATTAATGGTAGAATCATGCCCATAACTATTGTTATTTCCATAGCGAGTATGGCCATACTCATCTCCCATTAGCATCATAGGTGTGCCCTGGTCATTCATTACAAAATTTTAATCCCTATACTGGTTTAAGTGGTAGCATAATGCAAACAAATGAAACCATGTTGCGGCATCTTTACTGTTTATCTAAAAGCAAAATTAATTGAAAAAGGCCATAGAGTACTATACCATCATAACTGCATATATTGTTATAGAAGTGATAGGTTAAAATGCAAATTATCCCCCTTTAACTTTGACTCTTGCGCACAAAGCTCTCCATGGTTTTAAGTTGACATTTAACCAGCTTAAACTTTTTAACATATGGCCCACAGTGGGCTGACTACCAAAATTGAACCACAGAGGGTTATTTGCCAAAGGGTCAAAGTTAAAGGGTGGTTATTTGCATTTTAACCAAAAAAAAAAAACCACAAAAACAAATTGGCCAAAATTCAATAAATGCAACAGGTAAAGATAAAAATTTCGGAAAAAAAGTTCCTCTAAAGTGGGTTGCTTTTGGAGTGAGAAAATAAGCCGATATCCACACTTAAATCATTTAGCAGATTACAATTGCAATGCACTTTATTGGTTTAAGGTTGAATAACCATTCACTTTCTTACTTTAGAGACAAGTTCAATTTAGAGTAGTTTAATCCAAACATCTGAGCTTGGGATTCCAAACACAATTTTCTGCTAACAAATAACTGAAGCACCCTAAAATAGTTCTATTATGTACCTGAGATATCATTAATGCCAAATGAAAGTTTTTCATTTGCCGTGACCGTAAAGCTTTTATGATGGCATCATCAGTTTCCCCTGTCAAACAAATACAGACAATCAACAGTTTGCAGTAAAATAATAATAAAGTTCAATCTTTGACAGACAACCAACCATCTGTGAAAGTGACCTTTGTCAAACACAATATATGTTGCAGAGTGCACATTCCCAAAGAGAAAACCAATCGTTGCTCACTTACCAGAACCTCAGTCATTTCTTTCTCAAAAATATGTCCACAAAATGAGCAGAAGAATAGGGAAGAAAAACAGGAAAGAAAAAAAATACCTGGAGATAAGTTTTACAGTTCTTGATCCATGTCATTTTACAACTCTTCCATTCAGTAACATCAAATTAAATGAAATTACCTTGGGAAAAAAGCTCCCTGTGGTTTTAATTCTTTCACCCATATAATATTCTCTCTTCTTTTAACGCAAATACAATAAAATCACAAAATTACTCACATCGATATGTTGATTCAAAACAGAAAAGGGTAGGTTTTTCATCCAAAATAAAATGTTGAGCTAGCTAAACTCCAGATGGAGGTGTCAAGGTTACCAATCCCCATGTATATATAGTGAATGATGAGGTATGACTAATGTGAAAACAAATGAGACAATTGATTTCGCAATCTCAAAACTTTAGTATGACTATGAACAACAAATTAGCTACAACAGTTGCTACAAATGGCTGTAACATGGTTGCTTTCAAAGGACGTCCATGCTTCAGACAAAAATTAAAATTATACCACAGCAATACAAACTAGGTCATATCTGGATTGTAAAGAGTCACTAACTATGAATAACATTTTCAGATAATGATTAGTGACGATGACACTTGAAGCATGTAGAGTCAATGTCAGAAAAAAGTGAATTTCAGTCTTTATCCCTACTTATGTGTGTTTTTCAGATATCCAGATTGTAGTACTATTAGACTCACTGCTTTAACATTTTACAAATATATCAATGTGTATATTGGAATGAATTAACTTTAAAAACAGGCTATGGCTAAAAAAGAAAGCAATCGTAAACAGCGTCTAGCAAATAAAGCATTGTGATTTGGGGGCTACCTTCAAACCACAATTCCAACTAAAATTATCATTGCTTCCGTCCCTTCCCTCTTCCCCATTGGCTTCATTGTGCTACAAATAAAAAAACCAAGGAAAATACTAGGTTTCGATAAACAATGAAAGTTTGAAGATCAGAATCAGAAGAGGTACCTTGAAATTGTATGAAACAAGATCACACAAGGTAAACCCATCATGTGCAATAACAAAGTTAATACTATGATATGGCTTGCGCTTGTTCACCTGTAAGAAAAATAAACCAAGGTGGCAAGCCAATATTTTAGAATTATTTACATAGCAGAATATAGCAATCCAGAAATTTGCAGAGTGAAAATCAGATGTATTAACTATTTGACCCATATTGCAATACATCATTCAAGCAAGATAGAAATAAAGTACTAGTACCTTGAAATGTAGGTTAATCTTAAAGTATTGGAGAGAAACTAAGGCTATGATTGGGAGAATGTAAAAGGAGAGCATGGCAAGGAGTGACAAGACTAAAGTTAAGTGACCATTATTTAGAAGTAATTTTTGGACAGGAATGACATGGCTAGTAAGAAACAATGTGTCCCTCTCTTGCCACTCAAAACCAAGCTTTTTTGATCCTCCAAATTGGGAGATCAAGGAGGAGATGAAAGCAACTTCCAAATAAGGGAGTTGCATAGTCTTTTCCACTCTACTCTTCACCTTTCTCTTCCATTCCATTATTAGTCACTCCCTTCCATTATCCACAAAACTCCCAATCATAGCCTAACGCCAAGGGAGGTATAGAAATAAGAAATGATGGTCTACTTCTATTGTAATGTAGCCATGAAACAAAACAAAGATATCATACAATGAGAACTACATTGCACTGATACATTGTCTCAATAAGAGTATTTTCTTTATGAAACTAAATAATTCTCTGAACACCACCCAATAAGCACCAAACAAAAAAAATCAAGCTTAATCATGAATCTTTAGCAGCCCATCTCTGTACACATGGTAGCTTGACTGTATCATAATGATATTGAGTCGAAGTAGTAAGGGAAAAATGACTTCCATGACGCATTTTATTTCATGAGTACCAAAAAGACCTTAATTTTGATGGTCCTTTATGATGAGCGAGTGAAAAATTTAGCCTTTAAAAAATTATCACATATTTATGGTAGATGTGTAGTAAATATACTGTGACTTTAGAATAATTAACATTAGTTTAATATAATATTCCAGCCTCAATAGTTCAACTTCATAATCTATTAAGATGAGGGAAAAAAAAAAAGATCACTCGCAAGCCTCCACTTAATAGCATAAGCTTTAGAAGAGTTGGTCTTTGACATGATATATAAGTAGTGATGCTTACTCTGTAGAGGTCAGAAGATCCAGAAACACGATTGCAAAGCTCCCCTTCATACCAGGATCACCCTAAACACATTTTTAAAGAAGGAAAAAACTAGGAATAAATTAAACAAATCATAAATCAAATCACAGCGCATTGCAGAGACAACCAATCAGCTCTCGCATCTAAAACATTCATAGTTCTTGCTTTCCATAAAACATACTGATAGAATAGAATTTATGTTTGCCTAGTACTAGCTTGAAGCTAACTTCTAGAAATTATACTATTTAACCAACCAAAAGAAAAGGTTAGGCTATCTGGATCAATCTAAATTTAGGTATCTTTTCCTCTTTGAATTACCTTGATAAATTTCCGCACATCATCACGATACTTCGCATTCCATTCAGCCCATCTACATCAAATAAAAATAGTTAATGGAAGAAACAGGTTTTCTGTTGAACAATAAATTATTTCTCTAGAGAAGAACTCAATTCCAGGAAAATAAATGCAGATAACGTCCTTTAAATCATCTTTTCATACTTAATCACTGGTGAAGTTGTCACTTGTCAGTGAAGAAGGTCTGAATCATAAAGAAAAATGGAATCTCAAATATCATGATAGCAAGCCACTGAAATGAAGAATTAAACTAGTAACCTATACAGAGTATCAAGATCAAAAAGGTCATGAAGGCTGCATATGTGAAATTGTTTGCTTTCAACTACTAGGAACCTGAGTGAAACTGATATTTATGGAACAGTGGAGCCTGCCTCCATACAACAAAGGTAGATCTCTGGGATTCCTCAAAACAAAATGAAAGAAGAGATTCCATGGATCACTAGAGAGACCTGTAACCTCCCTCCCAAATTCTCACCCAATAATTTTCTACCTTCACACTTCCTATCCTTCCCTCTTATATTCGCATTTCTCACACTGAGTTCCCTCCTCTACCATCACTCTGAGCCAGCTCAGCATTCGGTTATGATCCTTAGCATAAATTTTCCCATTACTTTCCCATTATGTCCTCCTTATCTGCATGTGTTGGTCCTCTACTTCCCGTCCACTCCTTCGTAGCATACGCATTAGTAATGGGGGACTATCATCAACCAAACATAAAATTCATCGAGTTTCATAATGTGTAGGATTATAGTAAAGATTATTCATAGCATAATCATGTTTACATAAAACAATAAAAATTAATATCAAAATGATAAATTACAAATCCCAATTTGGAAAACTTCCAACGGATAGAGACCTCCACAGTCCCAAGGCTCTGCTATAATTTTACATCTTGATAAGACTGCATCTTTAGCAATTGCCTGAAAAAGAAAATGAGATAAGATCAGTTAACTAAATAATATTAAATTTAAACAAATTTCCTAGCTGAGGTAGAGGAGAACTGGTCTCTAGGATTGCCTTCAAATCTTATAAGCTACAAGGTGTTTAAAACCAAACTGGCTAGATGAAACCAAACCTACCAAAACTGATCAACAACCTGATAAATCCAGGTTTTAGTTGGCTTTCATTTTATTGGGTGGCTCAGCTCCCTTGGTTTTCAACTTCTTAAATAGTCATACTGAAATATGAGAACTTAAAAAAGGAGAAATGGAGTAAAATGATTCTGTTTTCTATTATAGCATTAAGAGAAAGATACAACACAATTTATATGTACATTGTAGGATCCACCTAATAAATGCATAAACCAACCTAATAAATGTAAGATATTGACATTCCTAAAACTATCCATCACAATAAACGAATAAAGACAAAAACAATAAATGATAAAGACAAAAGTGTCAATATTTCAACACTTCCCCTCAAGCTGGTGAAATGGATATCTATCATTCCCAGCTTGCATGTAAGCTCTTGAAACCACTCCTTGGGTAGGCCTTTGGCTCGGCATTCTCCAATTGTAGTTTGGAAGGAACATATATTGTGGCTATGAGTCCACTATCCAACTCTCTGAATGAAGTGTCGGTCAATTTCAATATGCTTTGTCCTATCATGTTGGACAGGATTATGACCGATGCTAATAGCTGATTTATTGTCACCTAACATCTTCGTAGGAGCCTCATATTTTATTCTCAAGTCATCTAAGATAATTTTCAACCATAGAAGCTCGCAAATTTTACCTTGTGACATGGCACGAAATTCTGCTCTCACTTGATCGAGCAACAACATTTTGCTTTTTGTTTCTCCAAGTCACCAAATTTCCTCCTAAAAACATACAATAACTTGATATTAATCTTCTGTCATTAATAGAGCTTGC
>JAMLFY010000838.1:0-22645 GCA_030441495.1 Dalbergia oliveri
ATGATGATTATGCTAAGTAGTTTGCTTAAGCGAGTTTTACTAAATGGTATTGTTATGTTGTTAAAGTGGTAATCTTGAGCCTACAGCACTAAAATAAAGAAATGGACTTGCATTCATGTTTACTTTCAAGTCCTTGCATTCATGTTTATATTTCCTTGTCTAGCATATTTATTTTCAAGTTATCACTTAACAACTAATCTCAAAGCCTACCTATCTCAACCTTAAAGTTGAGATGTGATTTAGAGTAAATACTCTAAGAGGCCTAGAGCACTAAAATAAAGAAATGGACTTGCATGTCCTAAATGGATAAACATTATCTATTTATGGTGATTAAATCACCTTTGTGTTAAAAATCGCACACCAAAATATTCCGAGGTAACGTCGTAAACCGGATATTACCCGAAAATTAATTCTAAGTATAAAATTTTCATTTCCACTTATTTCTAACCTTATTCCGATGTTTCCTAATTTGAGCACCTCTAGCCCAGAAATTGGAGTTTAAGTGTTAGTGTAACCACGGATTTCTCCTGTTTGAGTACAAATGACCAAAGTGCCCTGAGGTCATTTTTACCCGAATTAAAGGAAGACCGGCAGTCTCGAATGGGTCAATTCAATGTTTAAAGGGGATTATATCCGTTATGTTTGATATCCGAGGTGAAAATCTCGTTTTCTTAACTTTTGGCTCAAAATGACCAAAATACCCTGCGTTTTACGCGGGTAAAGGTGCCGTTTGAGCCCAGAACTAGAAAGTTTGGAATGATGTTTATGAGTGGTATTTGATGTTTAGTTGAGCCAGGAGGTCCCGCAGTTTTAGTGCAAAATTACCATTTTGCCCCTAGAAAGTGAGCCTAATGACGTAATTAAGCAAACCTAAGCAATATTAGGCTCTAATCGAAGATTAATTTATTTTGATAATTAATCTAGAGTCAAAATAATTTATTAAGGTTAATTAGAACCTAAGATTGCTTAGTTAAACTCTAATTACATTCTTTAATTCAAGATTCCTAGTCATGGAATCTTGAATAGTATTTTCTCTCCAATTCCTTAAATTAAGGAATTGTGCCCATACCTCATTTGACTAAAAGAATGATTTTAAATTGTTAATCTAGTAAGATTACCCTCCTAATCAAGTCTTGACAACCTTAATTAGCCATTTACCTCACCTAAACACTTTCTTACAAACTCCTAATCAAAACCTTAATCAAAGAAACACCTAAACACATCATTAAACCACAATTACATGAAAAATTATCCTCCCCTTGGCTGTAAAATCTGGCCGAAACCTTCCCCCAAATTCCATCACATGTTGATTTTGTTTCACTCAAAGAACCATGCCTTAGGCCATACCTTGCCCATACTTTCAACCATGCTTGCCATGCCTAAGCCCATACCCATGCAAAGAGATATTTTTCCTTTCTCCCTCTTTGGCCATCGGCCTTCTCCCCCTTGGCAGCCTCCATGTTGCCAAATTTCTATAAATACCAAGCTTGGAAGAACTTGGTTACACTTTAGAAGCTTTGCCAAGTTTAGTTCTCTTGCTTTTCTTGCATTTTCTCTCTAAGTTCTCTTCATCTTGTTCATCATCTTCTTCCTCTCAAAGAATCCTTCCACCACCACAAACCACCACAAACAACCTTAAACCACCACTCCCTCACCTCAAACCATCTCTTAAACACTCAAACTTTCCATTTCCAAGCTTAGAAACTCAAGGAAAAATCATCTTCCTTGAGCTTCCTCCTTGGCCGAATTCATCCTCACCTCCAAAAGAAGATTTTGTCTTCTCATTCCTTCAAGGATCAAGCTTTCTTTCATCCTTTCAAAGACTTCCTTAGGTAGGGGTTTGTTTTCAAAGTTTTACTTGTTTTCTTCAAGAAAAGTTCTAGTTTTCTCTTGGTTCAAAACTCTTTCTTTCTTCCTTTTTTTTCAGCCATGAGGCCTTTTCATGAGTTTTAGCTTGATGATGAGGTTTCAAGATAATGGTCTTGTGATGTCATGTGAGAAACCTCTAAAGCTTGAAACAACTTGGTCTTGGACCATACATGCTTGTGTTTTCTTTCCTTTCCTTGCTTATGTTTCGATTTCCTTTCTTTTCTTCCTTAAAGGTTTCGGTTTCTCTTCCTTTTTCCTTTAAGATTTTTTTTGTGTGAACAAAGTTTGTTAAAAATGTTAAGTAGATCACAAAAGTTTTGTTAAGAAAATTAATCACATGTTTTCAAAGAGCTCTAAGCTTACCCTTGCCAACCTTAAAGTTGGTCGGCCGTTCTAAGAGTTTTACTCTAGATTGAAGCCCATGAGCAATAAAATAAAGAATATGACTTAGTTCTTTGTATTTTGTTTAGACAAAGTGTTGAGCTTTGTGTCCATTTTCTTGAGCTTGATGATGAAGTTCAAACCAAAGGCTTCTTTGAAGACTTGGTGCTAAGAACTCTAAAGCTCACTTTATGTTGTTAAGATGCATATTTGGGTTAAGGTTGTGATGTTCCTTTAAAGTCTTGTAAGAGCTCTAGTTAAGATAAAATGAACTTGCATCATGTTTATGTTTATGCCTTGCATAGCATGTTTATTTTGATGCCATCACTAAACTCTCAAGAATAACTAAATGAACTTGCATTATCATGTTTAAATTTCCAAGCTTGCATTTCATGTTTATATTTCAAGTCATCACTTAATCTTAAAGATAATAATGAGGTTGCATCTCATATTTATTTTATGCTCTCACTTTATTTTATAATGAAGAGTAAAATAAGTGCATAGCATGTTTAAGTTTATGTCATCACTTAAATATCCTAGAGCTCAAAGACTTGCCCAAGTATCTTGCATAAAGTTTTAGAAAATGGAGGCATTTCAAGGATGCCATTTCGGCCTTGTGATGATGATGATGGACTTGGATGAGTTCATCTAATCATAAGTGCCCATAGTCTAAGTCTTGGAATTTTTCTAAGCTTAGGAGTACTCAAGGAACTTTATGAACAAGGTTTTATGTTTTAAATCTATTCCTTGAGCTAAATAATTTAGCTACTGACCTAGCCCATATTTATGTGATTTCAATGAGATTAATTGGTTTCTAAAAGAGTTTTGAGTTCCTAAAATGATTCCAAGAGAAACTAGCAACTTATATGCTTTTAAATCATGAGATTATGTGATTATTTGATGCTTATGTTTTCGGTTCTGCCTTATGCAATTGGCCACTGTATAAATTCTATTTTATGGTGTTAAAATGTGTAAAATTATGTTTGAGTGAAGCAAGGAACGATTTAGGGAAGTTAGGAAAGAACAAGTAATTAAAAAGGACTTAAAATGTGAATTCTAGAACACTTAGATGCACAAAATTTGCAATTCTGTTTCCGCATAATTGGACTTAAGAAAATGGTTTATAATTAGTGGATATGTGTAGGAATCCCTCATAATTGGTTTAGGAGTTAATTATAGAGCCTTAGGCGAAGACGGAACTTAGAAAGGGTCAAAGACGGAGATTCTAGGACCCCGTAATCACAAGGTAAAATTCTGCCCAAAAGACATAGAGCTATTTGGTTATGTTATAAATCATAAACATTAGAGAAAATTATAGGTAATGATCCCTTAGGTGTTATAAAAATCCATAATGAAGGTTAGGGTAATTAGAAACACAAGTTTAAGACCCGTAAGGGCCAAAGCATAAGACACCATTAGATAGGAGGTGTGATGTGAGCATGAGACCGAGTGGGTATACTCATAAATGATGTGAATATGTTAATATCATGAGCATGAGACTATATGAGTATTTGAGACATGTTGTTGTGATAATGTGATACATTATGTTTGAGATGCATGAGATTTCGGAACATGAATGAGTTAGGAAAGTATGCTCCTGAATTAAAGATCTATTTGATTGAGAAAGTTTCATAGGAATAATATGTATGGTTGAGTTATATGGAATGACTCAAATTTGAGGAAATTCAGAGTATAGTTGTTATGCTGAATTTCTGTCAAATTTGAGGGACTTGAGAAAGTTTTGAAAAGAAAGATTTTATATATGACATGCAGACGCATTTCTCCTGCTATAGTGAGGAGAAAGGAAACCCATGGAGGGTATGGTCGTGGGGGCCATACGAAGCGGACAATGTCACTGGTCTTAACCAATGATGCGTGTGAAGTCCCATCAGCTGGGGAGGTGAACGAAGCATGCCTTATAAGGGTGTGGATACCTCCTCCTTACGTGACGTGTTTTCCCTCTCCAGGAGGGAAGAACAAAACCTTGAAGGGGAGAGTCGGAGTAGGCCCTGAAGCCCAAAGAGGATAATATCACGTAATTTGGTCCTCCGTTTATAGATGGTATTAGAGCCGGTCTCGGGTTCGGTGTGCGCGGGATGCTGGGCCCCAAGAGGGATGGATTGTGAAGTCCCACATCGGCTGGAGAGGTGTGGATACCTCCTCCTTACGTGATGCGTTTTCCTCCAGGGGGAAGAACAAAACCTTGAAGGGGAGGGAGTAAGCCCTGAACCCCAAAGAGGACAATATCACGTAATCCGGGTCTAGGCTGTCCAGATGGTATAGAGCTGAACCCGGGTCGTGTCCAGCGAGGCAAGCGGGCCCCAAGGGGGTGGATTGTGAAGTCCTACATCGCTGGGGAGGTGAACGAAGCATGTAACGCCCGATTTTTCCTGTCATTAGGAATTACCAAATTACCATAGGTAAATATTATATAAAATTTGAGACCAAACAATCCTTAATAAAGGAATATAACGTTAGAAGAGAAGTTAGGAGCAATTCGTGCAAGTATTGCAAACCCGAATTTCTGTACGTGTAAAATGACCAAAATGCCCCTAAGGTTATTTTACTGAAAATGAGGATCGTGGGCCCCACCCGTCCTCAAGGGGATGTTTTGATGTTAATAAGGGATTGTTTGTGTTATGTGTGTTAATAGAGGAGAAGAATCCTAATTTTGAGCTTCGACGTGCGAAATGACCAAAACGCCCTGTGGCTGTTTTAACCTCGATTCGTGGACTAAGCCAAACCTCACTAAAATGTTTTAAAAGGTGTTTTTAAGCCATGATTAACCATTGGTTAAGCTCGGGTGGTCTCGGGCAATTTTTAAGTAAAATGACCGTTTTGCCCTGTCTTTGTGCAGTTTTACAAATTTTGAGATTTTTGATTCGTCTAACGAAACCTAAGCAATATTAGGCTCAAATTAAAGCTTATTAAATTCTAATTATTAATCTAGAGTCAAAATTATTTATTTAAATTGATTAGAACCTAAAATTGCTTTAAAACACTCAAATTGCTTACTAATTCACCTAAGCCCTTAACCGTAAATTCTCTAAATTGCATGAATACCTTGCCTACACCTAAATAATACATGGAACACACAAAACCCTCTTCCATGAGGCTGTAATGCATGAAATAATTCAGCCATAATCATTAGAATTATTGCAAGATAATGCACTAAAACAAAATGCCAAAAAATTCCCTAAAACATGGCATAAAACATGCCTTAAACAAGAAATGATTTTCCTCCCTTTGTTCCCCATGAAAAATCCAAAAATTATGCCTCCTCCTCTTGTCCATACATGAACTTAAATCCTCTATAAATAGGCATGCTTAAGGAGTCTTAGATGCTTGCTCAAAATTGTACACATTTCTAGTTTTTCCAAAGCACCAAAAGCTCTCATTTCCTCCTCCTCTTGGCTGAATTCTTTCTTCAAGTTTTCAAGAATATTTTCTTTCATTTCACTCCAAGAAACCAAGTTCTCTTCCTTTCCTTCAAATCAGATTAGGTAGGGAGTTGTTTTTAAGTTTATTTCTATGTTTTGCTAAGTGTTGTTCTTGGTTCAAAATGATGATTTCATGGATTTTCTCTAGTTTTTCCATTTGGTTTTCTTCTTCCTTTTTCTTTAACCAATTCGGCCATATGGCCTAGGTGGGACTAAGATGATGGCTTGATGATGAGGACCTTGAGGGTGGGTTGTGAATCCATCACAAGTTAGGCCTCTAAAGCTTGAAAGTTCCACTTGATGCAAAACTTTAAAGAATGATGTTTTTATGATGTAAAAATAAAGATCTTGAGTTTAGAACTTGAAAGATGTATTTTTCACTTTGTCTTGCTAAGATATATTGGGTTGAATTTATATTTCTCTAAAGTCTTGGAGGAGCTCTAGTAAAGAAATAAAATGAACTTGCATCCATGTTTAAGTTTATGCCTTGCATAACCATGTTTACTTTCTATGTCATCACTAAATTCTCAAGAATGAATAAATGAACTTGCATATTCATGTTTAAATTTCCAAGCTTGCATTTCATGTTTATGTTTCAAGTTGTCACTTAATCTTCAAAGATAATAAAGAGGATGCATCTCATATTTATTTTATGCTCTCACTTTATTTTATAATGGCTAAAAGAATCAACGCATGACATGTTTATTTTATGTCATCACCTAAAGATCCTAGAGCTCAAAGACTTGACCAAGTATCACAAGCAAAGAAATAAGATTATTGGAGTTAAAGAATTTATTCTTTAAGAAGTCTTGAGATTGGAGCTTAAAAATGTAATAATAATTCTCTTCTCCCTTCAGGTCCAATGCGATTACGTTCCTTTCTTAAGATTTTCTTCTCCCCACTGGTCAGATGCGACTACGCTTAGTTTCTTGCATCATGTTTATATTTCAAGTTCTTGCATCATGTTTAATTTTCAAGTCATCACCTTAAATCTTAAAGATAAAGAAATGGATTTGCATATCATGTTTATAATTCCAAGTTATCACCTTATAATGACAAGATTAAAATGAGGTTGCATAGCATGTTTATGATTCTAAGATATCACATAAATCTCTTAAGCTCAAGACTTGCTCCTTTTATCTTAAGTGAGAATTTTAATTATGAAGATTCTTTCAAGTTTAGCAAAAAGAATTAGTTTCTAAAAGAGTTTTAAGGCTTTGCAAAGATTTTACAAGAAACTAGTATTCTATGTACACTTAAAATGTGATTTTATGAGATTCATGATTCAGCCACTGATCTGAGTTTATTACTAATGTATGATGATGATTTAATATGTTTAGAGTTGTGATTATTATGTTTATTGATGAGGAAACAATTCTATGCAAGTTAGAAGAGAAACTAGCTATATAAAACAATGTAAAGCTTGAATTTAGCTAGTCTTTGATCTCTTTAAGTTTAGCCACTGCCAAATCTGTTTTTGTATGATATAATTCTGTTTAAGATTGGTTAAGCCACGAAAAATTTGGTAACAATTAGTGTAGGATTGATCCGAACACTAAAAATGAAACTAGCAACTAGAAAAACCATAAAAGCAAGATTTCTAGAACTTTAGAGAATGAAATTTATGTATTCTGTCCAGAGCCTTTAGTGATCTTAAGAACCAGATTTTATCATGTTTAGATAAGGGAGAATGATTCATAATTGGTTTAGTAATTAATTTTAGCATCATAAGGAAATATAAGAAAAGGTTAAAAGCAACTTTTAGCACACGTAAAACCTTAAGAACAACTTACTGTCTATGCTGCCCCATATTGTCTAATAATGTTCTTAGGACTTATAATTGATGGTAATAAGTCCCTTAGATGCATAATTAATTAGTTCAATAATTAAGGTTGCCCAATTCTAGAGTTTCGGTTGTTTAAGACGGCTTTCGATAAGGATTTATGATGATGCCTCTTTGATGTTTTAAATGATAAGTCTATGTAGTGATTTGATGCTTATTAAGTATTTGACATCATTGAATGATTTCCCTAGCTTGCATGTTATAGTTCTGTTGCAAACAATGAAAATGCTTATGCATGAAATAAAGAAATAATCTCTGTTATTTAAAAAAATTACCTTTGTTGTTGGAAGAAAGTGTACTCCTAAAAGTGTAATTTTTAAAGGTTCTGGCTAGGAAAGACTTGGTATTTAAGCATGTCCATTATGACCCACCTCTCTTCCTGGGAATCTCCAGGATGCATGATTTCAGTTAGTATATATTATTCCATCATAAGACTATAAATGAGAAAATGTCATGATGATTATGAATTGAATTATGATATAACATGCAAAGATTTAATGGTGACTTAAATGTAAGAGGAAATGATCCTTTGGACCCATCAGACTATAGGTGGTGAAAAGGTGATCCTAGCCCCCTAGTCCGTTCTCTCAAAAGGGTAGAGTCATAATTTTTACTTATCAAAAGGGATAAGTATATGCTAGGTGACTACAAGGTATGAGCTCATAACCTAGATTACTCCCAAAAGGGTGGAGTATAGGGTGGCCCAGGAAAATGATGATGGAAGTAACTTTAAGTCACCTAAGGAACTAAGTAATGCATGATGTAAATATGATGTTCTTCTATGCATAGTATTTATGATATGATGATGAGAAATATGATGTTCTTCTATGCATAGTATTTATGATTTGATGATGAGAAATATGATGTTCTTTTATGCATAGTATTTATGAAATGATGATGAAGAATATGATGTGTTCATAAAAAGAAAAGTTCATTATAAACATGACATGCTAAGTTTATGATGCATTATAAGACGCATGATTAAAGGACGAACCTCGGTAAATATTTTGAACTTAATAAATCAATCTTAGCATGCTCACTATTTCATAATGAAACCGAGGTTCCTGGGACGATGATGATGACACAATGCATCATGAGGTGAGTACTTTACTGAGATTCTTTTTATAAGTTTCTCACTCCCTCTATTTTTCTTTTCATCTCGTCTTCAAAAACGGAAGTGTTCGTGATTCACATTGAGGCTTTCACCTGGTAGCTGAACTTGATCCTGCTAGTTTCACTCGTATATTTCAGATATCTATCCCTATCCCTGGAGTGTTATTACTAGGTGCCATTAATGGATGTCCTTCCATCCATATATTATTTATGTTTTGTTAGATTGCCTACACCTAGTCTTATTTTGTTGGTAGGCAAAATATCTATGTGATATGTAATTATGGATGTCATATGATGGAGCCAATATGATGTGTTTCTTCATGATATGTCTATTCGTTTTCTGCTTTATCTCGATTATCGTTCACATTATGCGCGGCTCACGTTTTCAATTATGTTTTTTTAAAAAAAATGGCTTGTAATTTCACTAAGTATTTTCAAAGCATGATTAAGGAACTGAAGCAAAGAGTAAAGTCTAGTAATTAATCAGATATGCCTAGGTGTATTGGGTTAATTATTAGGGTGTTACAAAGCATGCCTTATAAGGGTGTGGATACCTCCTCCTTAGTGACGCGTTTTCCCTTTGCCGCGGGAAGAACAATGCCGGGAGGGCCTTACAATGCATTTCACAGGCTAGACGTACTTCTCCTCTACGTGAGAGAAGGTAAAACCGTGAGGGCATCGATATTGCCTCCAAAGCGGACAAAGTCACTGGTCTTAACTAGTTGATTCGTTTAGAGAAGGAAAAAAGTCCGATGATGGGTGATTCCTTAGGTCCCTGCCTGTACTTGGAGTTTGGATTATTTTTTATGATTATGATTCGCTTATCAAGAAGATAAGTAAGAACTAGTGACGACTAGTTAAGGTATGAGCTCATAGCCTAGTATCGGGGTCGGTTACTATTTTATTAAAGATCATGATGCCACAAGTTTGAGAAATGAAAAAAGATGAGAAGTATCTTGCTTATGAAAGCGAAAGGTTGATCATGAGAAGTTACATGCCACATATATGTGATTTAATTATTGATGATATGTTTTATTGTTGCAAAGTATTGCCATGCATTCATATGTTGCTATGCTGCATACATGCATTAAGATTCATCATAAAAGACACGGACCTTGGATAATAATCTTTAATGAAAACCTCATAATGAACCTTTGCATGTTTAACCTTTTCATAATAAATCCAAGGTTCCTGGGGACGTAAACGATGACACTAGGATAGAGTATCCTTCCTGAGATTCTTAGCAAAGATTCTCACCCTTCTCTCTGTGTTTCTCTTTCCGTACAACTTCATATCGCCATGGCGTCGTTCGTGATTTTTGTTGATGCGCCTGTGGGAGTTGCACTATGATCCAGATCATCAGTCCTACCATTTCGAGGTCGTTGTGCCGTGCACATTTTGCATACATGGACGCCCGTTTTCTTTTCGATCTCTAGCTTTCGCTTCACCCTGACTTCTCCCTTCGGTGACGATTTGATCTTCGAGAGGACGCGACCCCGTGACGGGCGGAGCCTGCCGACCATCATCTTCGCGGTGTGTGACTCTCGGAATATGTGCCCTCATACGTCGTTGCGGGAGGAACTATCTGAGGATTCCTCGACCGATCCCTATTTGGAGGATTCCGCCCTTGGTGCCTTGGCCCCTAGTAGGGGTAGCGAGGACACGGTCTCTTAGGAAGCCTATGAGGCGTGTACGTAAACAGGAGAGGCGCCATCGCCAAGGAGGCCACGTCGCTCCGCCGACTCATGCCCACGCCCCCTCTTCGTTGGGCCACATCCGAGGAGCTTCGACAGTTTCGGGCTACATCTCCCGTAGGAGGACCATCTCTGTAGGCTTTTGGAGGGGAGGGTTGCTTTTTGGTAGTATCTTTTAAGGGCTTTTCCATGTATTAGTTGTTTATGTTTCTGGTTATTTTATGCTTCTATCCTGCAAGCTCTCCCCACTTATAAGGGTATGACTTTATGCTCTTATGTTTTCAAGTTGATATACTAAATTATGATATTTAATATTGTGATGGGTATTTTTATGATTGAGGTGTTCCTTATTGCTTTTGTTTTGTATGATTTATATTGCTCTTCCGCTTTACGTTTCATTAACGTTGTACGCAATGGCTCGCACTTTGTTTTACGTATTTCATTTCAAAAGAAAAAAAAAATTTACCCATATTTTCTGCTAAGTAATTTTACAACGAGTTTTAAAGGGAAGTAATAACTAATAATTAATCTTAATACGTCCTAGGTGTGTTGGGTTAAATATTAGGGTGTTACACCAGCTGATCCATGGGGCCCACAAGGTTACTATTCACCCGGCCCAATTTTTTTTTTTAACAAGTCCGTTAGGCCACCTCATCATGCTAAACTAGATTTTTGAAATTATGCTGACAAAGCTCAAATTAATTTTTAAATAATTTTTAGGGTGTTATACTTCCTCCCTCCATTAGCGCACCACCACGATCATCGTGCACCTCCATTACATCGCATGCACAACATTACCATGGGAATCCCATCCTCCATGAACCTGTCTGAACCAGCGATCACCAGAGGGTTGAGCTCTGTCGTGACTTCCTCTATCACCATCATGACTGAGCCTAGCCGTTGCATAGCATGCATAGCACTCCTGGAGTCCTAACTCCGGGTGAGCCGCCATAGCTCCCTCCTTGCCCGTCGCACAGTTCGCGCCATTGAGCCAACACCATTCCTAGCTTTCCTCTGCACACTGCGGCCTAAGCCTAGCACTAGAAGCCATCTCACCCCTATTCTCCCTCGTGCCACCATTGCCGTTGTCATGTTGGCACTGCCACCATCGTGGTCACCACCCTCTACCTCCTTCGTTACTTGGTACCGAAAAGGTGCATCAAAACCCAACTCCCTCTTTGCCAGAAACTTCTTGAACATGCTGACTTCTATTTATTTTAATTTCTTTGTTTCTTTAAAATGATTAACGTTTTGGGTTGAAAATTGGTTTGGGTTTTGTTTTAATTGTGCTTTGTTGGGCTGATTCATTTTAAAAAAAAGCAAACATAAATTCAAAGCTTGCCAAATTGCCCAAAGTTTGGCCAAACTCTTTTTTTCTATATCTTGAAAAATTGTTCTTGTCTCTTTTAATGTAAAAAAAAATTCTAATTGATCAATAACTCTCCTTTTTGAGAATAGAGTTAATTAGGTTGCAACAACTTATTAATTCTATGTTCTAGAATATCTTAACTGTGATAGCTTGATGTTCTGAAACCTCTTTTAATAAAGTTAATTAGCCAACAAATGTTTTATATAGAACTACGTGACTTTGAGTTCCCCATTGTACCAGGGGATACATAGGAGTAGGGACCCCTATCAAGCCAAAAATTAATTTTCATAACTTTTTGTCTTACCTATAAATACTTATTATTTATAGGAGATATTTATTTTATTATATTAAATTTAAATTATTTATTTATTTGTCAAATATTTTATTTTGGATAAAGATGTCAACTTAGCCGTGACGACTTGTTAACTCAATATTTTGGGCATTGATTATGACTTGATGCTCCAAAATTTTCTTTTTATGCTTTATTTAAAAAAGGATGTTTGTTCTTTTGTAATTTCCTTTTAGTAATAAAAAATAGTAAGATTGATATTTTGAAAGGTTATTAATAATTAGCATAATTGATTAAGATAGCCATAGTAATATGAATGTCTCAGATGCTGCAAAAATAAACTTTTTGCCCTTCATATGCATAATCGACTCCTGAACTTGGATCTGGTTTCATAAACCATTTCTTTTAAAAAATAATGTGTTTTTTGTAACACCCTCCAAATTACCACATTTACTCGAGTATGGACATAGTAATTAGTAGGGTATTACTGGCAAGTTTGGATCTATACTAGTTGAAATAATCAATGACACGAAATGTCGCAATACATATACTATCATAACGAGATTTACATATAGGGGCATAATGTAGTCACTATATATATACATCATAAGGGCAAGACCAACAAAATGACCCCGAAAAGTCAGGACTCGATGCGCATGAGGCTAATCCCCCTACCTGATACCTAACCTACTCAAACACCCCTGACAAAACGCATATACACATATACAACGAGCAAAAGAAAACCAAAAGTACATCGAGTCTTAGGTAGGTAAGGTCCTAACACTATCCTATGTCTATGTACAATGCATCCGTCTCTAGAGGTCTTACTCCTTGTCAGGAAGCCATTGGCCATCGAGCGATGACCTTTCCTCAAGGGGCAGGGGTCCTCAGGGATCTGAGTCAGATGAGGAGGATGACAAAACGGGTGCGTCTGCTGGCTGATACGGGAGCGAGGGAATCTCAAACACTCCAGGATGGGCCATGTGAAGGGGCACGCCGTCATAGGGGAAAGCGGGTTGAAGTCCGCGGCAAAGACCGAAGTACTGAAGGAGCGATCAAAGAACATGTGTAGAACTGGAATAACCAACGGCGTACATGAGTCCAATGCCGGATCATATTGCCACACCCATTGTGGCGAATCAAGAAAAACACTGGGACGGCATCTCTAAATCTGAACAATATAATACATACAACTCAGGGGTGAGAATAATATAAAATTCTCAGTAGGGTAGTTTCCCATATACAATATAGTAGGATAAGCAATTCATGCATATACAATATTCATATAAACACCTACACAGAAATCTTGAAAACTCGTAGGGGGAACTAAGGATAGTATCACAATAATCAATCGAGTAATAATATGCATAATCAGAAACTCCATTTCTCATGTCTTTCTCAATTTTCTCAACATAGGGAAGGCTTATTCTCACAGAGAGATACATTCACAATTCACAATTTTATAGAGGACCATAGACCGCTAGGACATGAGCTCATTCCTATTCGAGATCACCGAACTTCATTTTTTTCCATTTCCGGATCACTCAGGTCTATGCCTAGACACGTCTATCGACTCACAACTCTTCTAGGGAAGTCCTTCTTTTTGCCTTCCCTCTCAATTCTTTCTAAGCCTTGTTTCTGTTTTCCCCATATGTCTCAAACATACACAGTAAGATATGCACATACTATCATAGAATTTCAGCCATTTCCACATCTCATTATCCTGGCAGAATTGAAGTTCTAGGCACAACAATTTGTTACCATACCAAACAACCATTCCACCTTTAAGGAAAATTTCACATGACACTTCAATGTGTCTAAAACAACCTGTAAAAATTTCAGGGCAATCAGAGTTATATAACTACTTCAATAAAATAGGCAAATCTGGTGGTCAGAAGTCACAAATTCATAGTCCAGACTTGTGTTCTCAAAATATTTAACCCTAGAATTCGATGGAATCAAGGTACAAGAAAATTCACAGAGGTATTTCAACATGTTATTAGTCTTGTGTAAAAATTTCAGGAGCTATCTCAATCAATTGCTATGATTAAAAATTCGGGCAAGTTTGTTACTTCAGTCTCAACAATTTAGACAGCAGCAGTTACAATTCGGTTCCTAATTTTTTTGAGGCATCAAACCTTAGAATTAACCCCTAAGAAAATTCGTGTGTTTAGTCTAAGAGGTTAACTACAACATATAATTTTCATGGCTCATGAAACCACCCACAAAATTTCCAGAAAATTCGTGAAAAATTCTGATTACAGAACAGAAATCAGTCCAGCAACCTAGTTCCAATTTCACTTGAGAGAAAACCCATTTTAAAACCATCCAAACACAACACAAAAATTCATACATCAATATCAATATGTTAACCATCAGTATCATCAAAATTTTCGGAATTAGGGCAAGCCAAAACAGAATTGAAAAATTCCACAAGAAGGCAGCAGAAACCCTACTCTTGAAGGTTCAGCAAGTCTCTATCTCTAGCTTGCTTCAAGGTGTGATTTCTTCACAACCAAAACTCCCCACACAACCTCAAACCCTCCTCTGATCACTGATGGATGTGCAAGAAGGATGGGGTTCTTGAAATTTCAATCGGTTATAATTGTAGAGGTGGAAGTGTAGATCAATTTTTGTGAAGGAAGATTTGGGTTTTGATGATTCTAAGCTAGGGTTTTTGTGAGATGAAAGCAAGATGGAGTTCTTGGCTATGGAGGCACTTCACATTCTGGTTTCTCTCCTTGCAAGGCCGAGTTTATGCTTAGCTTGGTTAAGAAGATCAAGTGACTAGGCTTGTAATAAATGCAAGGTAAGATATTTGTTAAAAATCATGATGAACTTGGTGACTAGGCTATGATGGATGGCTAGGATTTGATCTTGGATTCCAAGATTAAATCCTAGCCTTCCACTTGTCTTAATTTGGGAGATATTATTTAGTTGTAGTGATGGAAATGTCTTTCTGTTAAAAACCACACACCGAAATTTACAACGGGTAAACACCGTACCCGATCTAACCAATATTACCCGAAATTTAATTCTAGGTATAAAATTATCGTTCCCACACATTCCTAATCTTATTCTCATATTTTCTTAACTTCGGGCACCTCGGTCCTGAATCTCTAGTTTCGTCCAAGGCCTGCGGGCCGCCAAGTACTATTCACCTTTTTTTTTTTGTACTCCCTCATGGAGTCATTCTCATCACAATGTCCTGCTAGAATTCTAATATTCCTATTAAGTTTTCCTCAATTAATATCTGAAGAAAACTAGGATGTTACATTACCACCCACCTAAGTAAAAAATTTTGCCCTCAAAATTTCGTACCTGGAAACAATTCTGATAGTCTCTCTTCATAGTTGACTCTAACTCCCATGTGAATTCTTCATTTCCTGGCCCACCCAAGCTACTTTGACTAGTTGCACTGCTTTATTCCTCAGTTGCTTGATCTCTCTATCCACGATCTGAGCGGAGGCACTTGAAACGTCAAGTCGTCCCGTAACTTATAGATTCGGGTTCAATGATATGGGTGGAGTCTGGGTGGTACATTCTAAGTTGAGATACATGGAAGACATCATGGAGATTGGATAAGGACGGGGGTAGGGCTATTTGATAAGCAGCTGACCCAATTGTCGAAGAATTTGAAAAGGACCTATAAACCTAGGTGACAACTTTTTGACCTTCAAGACTCTCCTATGCCCGTAGTGGGTGTGACCTTTAGGAACACATGCTCTCCCTCCTTAAACTCTAAAGGCTTCCTTCGTTTATCTGCATAACTCTTTTGACGACTCTACAAGCGAGGATTTTATCCTTAATCTTCTGGATTTGTTCGTCTGATTAACTGGTTCCTAACAATCTTGCTTCTCCTAAATCGTACCAACACAATGGGGACTGACATTTCCTTCCATACAAGGCTTCGTATGGGGCCATGCCAATACTAGCATGATAGCTGTTATTATAAGCAAACTCCACCAGCGGAAGTACTTTATCCCAACTCCCTTCTGCTCAATCACGCATGCCCTCAGCATATCTTCCAAAGTCTGTATGGTGCGTTCGGTCTTCCATCCGTTTGGGGTGATAAGCCGTACTCAAACACAGCTTGGTTCCAAAGGCCCGTTGGAAAGCTCCCAGAACCTTGAAGTAAAACGGGGTCCCTCGGAAACTATTGAAGAAGGAACGCCGTGTAGCCTTACTATCTCTTGGATATACAAGGAAGCTAACCTATCCAAAGGATAATTAGCTTTGATGGGTAAGAGTGAGCAGACTTGGTCAGTCTATCCACTATGACCCATATGGCGTCATAGCCTGAAGACGTCCTCGGTCCCATTACGAAATCCATGGAGATACTTCCCACTTCCATTCTGGGATTTCTAAGGGGTGTAAGGTTCCAGCCGCTTTTGTGTTCTATTTTGACTCTTTGACAAGTTAAACACTTGCGAACAAACTCCGCTATATCCCTCTTCATCCCAGGCCACCAAAACATTCTCTTGAGATCTCATACATCTTACTAGTCCCAGGGTGTATGGTGAATTCACCTTTGTGTGCCTCCTTCAAAATCTCATTCCTGAGAGTACCACTTGCAGGTACACAGACCCTTCCTTATACCTCCATATACCTCGCTGGTCTGTGGTAAATTCTGGCAACTTCTTAGTGTGAGCTGATTTAAAAATCTCTTGAAGCTCTTGATCTTCAGGTTGTGACCAATCTGTTCCTGGAACTCGCTTGTTATTCTAATCTGACCTAACACCACACCTTCGGGCTAACAGACGTGCTCAAGCTAAGCTTCTTGAAGTCTTCTACTAGTTCCGTTTCCTTGATCATCATGCATGCTACACTCAGGGACTTGCTCAATGCATCAGCCACAACGTTTGCCTTGCCTGGGTGGTAATTCAGATTAAACTCGTAATCCTTAAGGAATTCCATCCACCGTCTCTGTCTCATATTCAATTCTTTCTGATCAAAGAGGTACTTTAAACTCTTATGATCCAGAAGACATTGAACTTACACCATAAAGATGGTGTCGCAGATCTTTAGAGCAAAAACCACCGCAAGCTCAAGATCATGGGTTGGATAGTTCACCTCGTGGGGTCTAACTGCGAGAGGCATAAGCAACCACATTTCTGTGCTGCATAAGCACACACCCTAAGCCCTTACTAGAAGCATCACAATAAACCTCGAAGGGTCCTGAGGTCGGGTAGCACCAAGAGCGGGGCTGTGGTCAACTTCTGCTTCAACTCCTGAAAACTATTCTCACATTCTTGCGTCCATTTGAATTGAGCATTCTTTCGAGTTAACTTGGTCAAAGGTAGAGCTAGCTGGAAAAACCCATAATAAATTGCCTATAGTATCCAGCTAATCCAAGAAAGCTTCGAATTCATTCCGTAGTTGGCCATCCCCAATTAAGTACGGATTCTACTTTGCTGGATCTACAAACTCCTTCTCGCGACACCACATGACCAAGGAACTTAACCTCTCCCATCAGAATTCACACTTTGACAGTTTAGCATACAACTTCCTCTCCCTTAGGATCTGTAACACAACCCTAAGATGCTCTGCATGTTCCTCTTTGGTCCTTGAATAAATAAGTATGTCATCTATAAAGACAACTACGAATTTATCCAAGTACGGGCGGAAATTCGTTCATATAATCCATGAATACCGGAACATTGGTCAGTCCAAAAGACATTACCTTATACTCATAATGTCCGTATCGAGTTCTAAAGGCAATCTTGGGGATGTCCTCATCCCGAACTTGAATCTGATGGTAACCTCATACTAAGGTCAATCTTTGAGAAATAGTTGCCCACGTAATTGATCCAAAGGTCATCAATTCTTGGCAGAGGGTACTTGTTCTTGATCGTTACCTTGTTCAACTGCCTAAATCCACACAAAGCCTCATACCCCCATCCTTTTTCTTTACCAAAAGAACGGGGCTCCCCACGGCGAGGCACTAGGTCTAATAAAGTGCTTCCCTAGTAGCTCTTCAATTTGTGACTTTAATTCCTTCAATTCTAAGGGGGACATCCTATAAGGGGCAATGGAAATAGGACCCGTCCCTGGGACCAACTCAATGGAGAATTCGACTTCCGCTTGGGCTAAACTCAAATATCCTCTGGGAACACATCTGGATAGTCCCTCACCACTGGAATGACTCAGGTCATAGATACTTTCGGCTTCACTAGCTGGAGAAGGACATATTCCTGACGGCCTACCTTACTAGGGTTAGGTGTTACTAGGTCCAAGTAAAAAGAAAAAGGAACCACAGGAATAGAGGAAGACATGAGAAGAAATATAGCAGTTCTAGTTGGACAATGCAAAAGCACATAATTTGGTACCAGCCAATCCATACCTAAAATGACTTCTAAGCCAGACAAAGGTAGACAAAACAAATTTGCATTAAATTCTGGCATTTATAAAAGAGAAGTGGTCATGCATGCTTGACAAGTTCTAATAGATTCGACGTAGGGGTGGATACAAGAAGGTCATATGATAGCTTAGACACAGGTAATCCTAACTTTTGTACACAGTCATAGGATATGAAAGAATGGGAGGCACCCGAATCATCCAGGTACGTCTAAAATAATTTCATTTATTTCACACTTACCTGGAACAGGTGGAGATAGAATCTCCTTGGCATCCAGCAGCAAAACACGTCCTGGTTGTTGTGGCCTGGGGGTGCTGTGAGCTTCTATTAGGACACTCGAAGATCTTGTGTCCTGGTTACAACCAAAGCATGTGATTTGTGTGGTCCAGGAAGGCCGATTCCGTGATATTTCGCATTTGAAACATTCTCTCATTGCCTCCGGTCTTGGAGATTGGATTGTTTTCCTCTATTGTTGTTGTTGTTGTTTCGTGGAAATCTTCCCTTAGATTGGTGCATAGGCTTGAATCGAGGGCCTTGAGGCGCTAGTCCTCTCTTGACATTGTTTTGCGCATATGAGGTTTGCCAACTTCTTGTTAGACTCCTTAGCACGTCGACATTTGTTCACCAAAGTAGGATAATCTCGAATTTCCAAGAGGCTCAAGCGGCTTCAATATCTTCACGTAGACCCCCTTCATATTTCATGCATTTCCAAACTTCGTCCGGTCACGCGGTAAATCGAGAAAATTTGCAAAGTTCCTCAAACTTGGCCTATACCGCCACACTCATAGGACCTTGTCTAAGGGCCATAAATTCTAACTCCTTCGCATTTCTCAGAAGCGGGGAAGTACTTGTGATAAAAAGCCTCCTTAAAGATGTCCCAGGTGACTTCAATGCGGGAGGCTTGAAAGTCCTCTAGTACCTACCCACCAGAATTTCACCCGCTTTCAGCATATAGGTGGCAAAAGCCACCTTTTGAATCTCTGTAGGGGTAGAAGAAAATCTTTTCCATTGCCTTGATCCACTCCTCCGCTTTGTAGGGATCGAAGCTCCTCGAAAAGGCGGGGGTTTGCCTTCCTAAACTCAGCAAATTTCTATATTCTACATCTACTTCATTCCCTCCTGGGTTACTAACCGGTGCTGCCTCTCATGCGGTGTAATCGTTCCATCATTCGTTGGCAATTTAAGCTTGCTCCTCATTGCTCCCATTTCATGGAAAGTGTTCATCATATCAACATTGTTCCCGCACTCCTGGTCCTCCGATTGAAGTCATTGATTCCTGTCACACCAAACAAAATATTGAGTTGATCAGGCTCAATACCAATCCAAGTGTGGCAGGTAATCCAAATATTCCAACAGCATCATGTATACACACACATATATATATATATATGCATCATCATGCATAACAACTACTATTAACATAGTTGTCCAAATTGCTTTAAGGATAATCCTTTATACCATAATGTAACACCCTCCAAATTACCACATTTACTCGAGTATGGACATAGTAATTAGTAGAGTATTACCTGCAAGTTTGGATCTATACTAGTTGAAATAATCAATGACACGAATGTCGCAATACATATACTATCATAACGAGATTTACATATAGGGGCATAATGTCAAGTCACTATATATATACATCATAAGGGCAAGACCAATGACCCCGAAAGTACAGGACTCAATGCGTAGAGGCTAATCCCCTACCTTATACCTAACCTACTCAAACACCCTGCGACAAAACAACATATGCACATATACAACAGAGCAAAAGAAAACCAAAAGTACATCAGTTGTAGGTAGGTAAGGTCCTAACACTATCCTATGTCTATGTACAATGCATCCGTCTCTAGAGGCTCTACTCTGTGAGGAAGCCATTGGCCATTTGGCATGACCTCTCCTCCAGGGGCACCGGGTCCTCAGAGGATCTGAAGTCAGATGAGGAGGATGACGAAACGGGTGCGCCTCCTGGCTGATACACGGGTGGAGCGAGGGGAATCTCAAACATAGGATGGGCCATGTGAAGGGCACGCCGTCATAGGGGAAGCGGTCGAAGTCCGCGGAAAGACCGAGTCTTGAAGGAGCGATCAAAGAACATGTAGACGGAACTGGAATAACCAACGGCGTACATAAGTCCAATGCCTATCATATTGCCACACCCATTGTGGCGAATCACAAAACACTAGGGACGGCATCTGCGAATCTGAACAATATAATACATACAACTGGAGGGGTGAGAATAATATAAAATTCTCAGGAGGGTAGTTTCCCCCATATATAATATACAGTAGGGATAAGCAATTCATGCATATACAATATTCATATAAACACATACACAGAAATCTTGAAAACTCGTAGGCCGGGAACTAAGGATAGTATCACAATAATCAATCGAGTAATAATATGCAAACAGAAACTCCATTTCTCATGTCTTTCTCAATTTTCTCAACATAGGGAAGGCTTATTTTACAGAGAGATACATTCACAATTCACAATTTCACAGAGGACCATAGACTGCTAGGACATGAGCTCATTCCTATTTGAAATCACGAACTTCATTTTTTTCCATTTCCTGATCACTCACAGGTCTATGCCTAGCCGACACGTCTATCGACTCACAACTTTTCTAGGGAAGTCCTTCTTTTTGCCTTCCCTCTCAATTCTTCTCTAAGCCTTGTTTCTTTTTTCCCCATATGTCTCAAACATACACAGTAAGATATGCACATACTATCATAGAATTTCAGCCATTTCCACATCTCATTATCCTGGAGAATTGAAGTTCTAGGCACAACAATTTGTTACCATACCAAACAACCATTCCACCCTTAAGGAAAATTTCACATGACACTTCAATGTGTCTAAAACAACCTGTAAAAATTTCAGGGCAATCAGAGTTATATAACCACTTCAATAAATAGGCAAATCTGGTGGTCAGAAGTCACAAATTCATAGTCCAGACTTGTGTTCTCAAAATATTTAACCCTAGAATTCGATGGAATCAAGGTACAAGAAAATTCACAGAGGTATTTCAACATGTTATTAGTCTTGTGTAAAAATTTCAGGAGCTATCTCAATCAATTGCTATGATTAAAAATTCGGGCAAGTTTGTTATTTCAGCTCTTAAAATTAGACACAAGTTACAATTCGGTTCCTAATTTTTTTGAGGCATCAAACCTTAGAATTAACCCCTAAGAAAATTCGTGTGTTTAACTACAACATATAATTTTCATGGCTCATGAAACCACCCAAAATTTCCAGAAAATTCAAAAAATTCTGATTACAGAACAGAAATCAAGTCCACCAACCTAGTTCCAATTTCACTTGAGAGAAAACCCATTTTAAAACCATCCAAACACAACACAAAAATTCATACATCAATATCAATATGTTAACCATCAGTATCATCAAAATTTTCGGAATTAGGGCAAGCCAAAACAGAATTGAAAAATTCCACAAGAAAGGCAGCAGAAAACCCTACTCTTGAAGGTTCAACTCCATCTCTAGCTTGCTTCAAGGTGTGATTTCTTCACAACCAAAACTCCCCACACAACCTCAAACCCTCCTCTGATCACTGATGGATGTGCAAGAAGGATGGGGTTCTTGAAATTTCAATCGGTTATAATTGTAGAGGTGGAAGTGTAGATCAATTTTTGTGAAGGAAGATTTGGGTTTTGATGATTCTAAGCTAGGGTTTTTGTGAGATGAAACAAGATGGAGTTCTTGGCTATGGAGGCACTTCACATTCTGGTTTCTCCTTGCAAGGCCGAGTTGATGCTTAGCTTGGTTAAGAAGATCAAGTGACTAGGCTTGTAATAAATGCAAGGCAAGATATTTGTTAAAAATCATGATGAACTTGGTGACTAGGCTATGATGGATGGCTAGGATTTGATCTTGGATTCCAAGATTAAATCCTAGCCTTCCACTTGTCTTAATTTGGGGATATTATTTAGTTGTAGTGATGGAAATGTCTTTCGTGTTAAACCACACACCGAAATCTTACCGTCTAAACATTTAACCACTCAAACCATATTATGAAATTTAATTCTAGGTATAAAATTATCGTTCCCACACATTCCTAATCTTATTCTCATATTTTCTTAACTTCGGGCACCTCCGTGTCTTAATCCCAGCTTCGTCCGAGGCCTGGAGCCCGCCAAGTACTATTCACATTTTTTTTTTTTGTACTCCCTCATGAAGTCATTCTCATCACAACTGTTCCTGAGAATTCTAATATTCCTATTAAGTTTTCCTCAATTAATATCTGAAGAAAACTAGGATGTTACATTTTC
>JAMLFY010000839.1:0-22621 GCA_030441495.1 Dalbergia oliveri
ATCACGAGTGGTGTATAATCCAGTAGGTCCCATGGGCACCTTAGCGAAGGCGGGTGACGACTCTATGTATAGGTTGTGAACTTTTGGATCACCAACATCTTCTCCCATATTCATCGGACAGAACTCCGGAAGAGTGCTGAAGAGGTGATCTCTCCAATGTTCTGATGAGCTGGTTAAGTGGAGTGGTGATCGGGGTATGTACTTTGGGAAATGCCGATAGCAAAAACACCAGGATGAGGAGGATACCTTGGAGTTCATTGGTGCGCATGCTCGAAGGCTAAATCGTTTGCGAAAAGAGTTGTAGGAGAAGAAAGAATACTATCAACAGGATGCGTAAAAGGATTAGCCATAAAAACATAAACACGTAATCGCACATTATAACGTCCGATTTTTGTTTGAGTACAAATGACCAAAATACCCCTAAGGTCATTTTTGCCCAAATTCCAGGTACAATCGGCCCATATTCTTAAATGGGTCAACTCAATGTTTGAAGGGGATTATATTTGTTATGCTTGATATTCGAGGTGAAAATCTCGTTTTCTGAACTTTTGGCACAAAATGACCAAATAATCTTGTCGTGTTTCACGGAAAAGAGTGCGTTTGAGCCCAAATTTTCAGGAAGTTTGGAATGATGTTTTGAGTGGGTTGTGATGTTTAGTCGGCCTGGAGGTCCCGAGACCTTAGTGCAAAATTACCATTTTGCCCCTAAATAGTGTATAGTGAGCCTAATAACGTAATTAAGAAAACCTAAGCAATATTAGGCTCTAATCGAAGATTAATTTATTTTGATAATTAATCTCAAGTCAAAATAATTTATTAAGGTTAATTAGAACCTAAGATTGTTTGGCTAAACTCTAATTACATTCTGATTCAAGATTCCTAGTCATGGAATCTTGAATAGTGTTTTCTCTCTAATTCCTTAAATTAAGGAATTGTGCCCATTGGGTCATTTGACTAAAAGAATGATTTTAAATTGTTAATCTAGCAAGAACACTCTCCTAATCAAGTCTTGACAAACTTAATTAGCCATTACCTCACCTAAACACTTTCTTACAAACTCCTAATCAAAACCTTAATCAAAGAGACACATAAACACATCCTTAAACCACAATTACATGAACCAAATCCACCCCCTTGGCTAATATGCTGGCTGAAAATCCCCCCCCCAAATTGTGTCACATGTTGAATTTTCTCTTCACTCAAAGGCCATGCTTCAAGCCATATTGTATAATCCCATTTTTTGTATTGAGTGCAAATGACAAAATGCCCCTAAGGTCATTTCTAGAATTCCAGGGTGACCCCGGCAATCCTCAATGGGTCAACTCAATGTTTAAGGGGATTAATGTTATGTTTGATATCCGAGGTGAAAATCTCGTTTCCAAACTTTCTGCTCAAAATGACCAAAATACCCCTGCGTTTACGCGGGTAAAGGTGCCGTTGAGCCCAGAACTTTTCCAGGAAGTTTGGAATGATGTTTTTGAGTGGTATTTGATGTTTAGTTGCTGAAGGTCCTTACAGTTTTAGTGCAAAATTACCATTTTGCCCCTAGAACAGTGTACAGTGAGCTTAATGACAATTAAGCAAACCTAAGCAATATTAGGCTCTAATCGAAGATTAATTTATTTCGATAATTAATCTAGAGTCAAAATAATTTATTAAGGTTAATTAGAACCTAAGATTGCTTAGTTAAACTCTAATTGCATTCTTTAATTCAAGATTCCTAGTCATGGAATCTTGAATAGTATTTCTTCTCTCCAATTCCTTAAATTAAGGAATTGTGCCATACCTCATTTGACCAAAAGAATGATTTTAAATTGTTAATCTAGCAAGATTACCCTCCTAATCAAGTCTTGACAACCTTAATTAGCCAATTACCTCACCTAAACACTTTCTTACAACTCCTAACCAAAACCTTAATCAAAGAAACACCTAAACACATCACTAAACACAATTACATGAACAAACTTTCTTCCCCTTGGCTGTAAAATTCTGGCCGAATGCATGGCCTCCAAGGAGTGTCACATGTTGAATTTTATCTCACTCAAAGACCATGCCTTGCCCATACTTGTGCCCATACTTACCATGCTTGAACCCATACTCAAAACCATACCTTGTAAAAGATATTTTCCTCCCCAAAGACCAAGCAAGGCCGTCGGCCATCCTTCCTTGTGTAGCCTCCATTGTGCAAAATTTTCTATAAATACCAAGCCTTGAAGAACCTTGTTACACTTTAGATCATTTGCTAAGTTTAGCTTTCTTGCTCTTTTCTCTCATTTTCTCTCAAATTCCTCTTCATCTTGTTCATCTTCTTCTTCCTCTCAAAGAACCTTCCCACCACCACAAACAACCACAAACCACCACTCCCTCACCTTAAACCATCTCTTAAACACTTAAACTTTCCATTCCCAAGCTTAGAGACTCAAGGAAAAATCATCTTCCTTGAGCTCCCTTCTTGGCCGAACACACAACCACACTCAAGAGAAGATTTTGTCTTCTCAATCCTTCAAGAACTCAAGCTTTCCTTCATTTCTTCAAAGACTTCCTTAGGTAGGGGTTTATTTTAAAGTTTTACTTGCTTTCTTTGAGAAAGTTCTAGTTTTCTCTTGGTTTTAAACTCTTTTTCTCCTCTTCTTTTCGGCCTTGAGCCTTTCGCTGAAAGAACATTAGCTTGATGATGAGGTTTCAAGATAATGACTTGTTGTTGTCATGTGAGAAACCTCTAAAGCTTGAAAAACTTGGTCTTGGACCATACATGCTCTTGATTTCTTTCCTTTCTCTTGGCTTAAGTTTTCAGTTTCTTTCTTTTCCTCCTAAAAGATTTCGGTTTCCTTTTCCTTTGTTTGAACAAAGTTTGCTAAAAATGTTAAGTAGATCACAAAAGTTTTGTTAAGAAAATTAATCCTATGATTTCAAAGAGCTCTAAGCTTACCCTTGCCAACCTTAAAGTTGGTCGGCCGTTCTAAGAGTTTTACTCTAGATTGAAGCCCATGAGCAATAAAATAAAGAATATGACTTAGTTCTTTGTATTTTGTTTAGACAAAGTGTTGAGCTTTGTGTCTATTTTCTTGAGCTTGATGATGAAGTTCAAAACCAAAGACTTCTTTGAAGTCTTGGTGCTAAGAACTCTAAAGCTCACTTTATGTTGTTAAGATGCATATTGGGTTAAGGTTGTGATGTTCCTTTAAAGTCTTGTAAGAGCTCTAGTTAAGATAAAATGAAGTTGCATTCATGTTTATGTTTATGCCTTGCATAGCATGTTTATTTTGATGCCATCACTAAACTCTCAAGAATAACTAAATGAACTTGCATTATCATGTTTAAATTCCCAAGCTTGCATTTCATGTTTATATTTCAAGTCATCACTTAATCTTTAAAGATAATAATGAGGTTGCATCTCATATTTATTTTATGCTCTCACTTTACTTTCTAATGAAGAATAAAATGAGTGCATATCATGTTTAAGTTTATGCCATCACTTAAATATCTAGAGCTCAAAGACTTGCCCAAGTATCTTGCATAAAGTTTTAGAAAATGGAGGCATTTCAAGGATGCCATTTCGGCCTTGTGATGATGATGATGGACTTGGATGAGTTCATCTAATCACAAGTGCACATAGTCTAAGTCTTGGAATTTTTCCAAGCTTAGATGTACTCAAGGAACTTTATGAACAAAGTTTTATGTTTTAAATCTATTCCTTGAGCTAAATAATTTAGCTACTGACCTAGCATATATTTATATGATTTCAATGAGATTAATTGGTTTCTAAAAGAGTTTTGAGTTCCTAAAATGATTCCAAGAGAAACTAGCAACTTTATGTATTTAAATCATGAGATTATGTGATTATATGATGACTATGATTTTGTTCTGCCCTTGTATTTGGCCACTGTATAAATTCTGTTTTAAGGTGTTAAAATGTGTAAAATTATGTTTGAGTGAAGCAAGGAATGATTTAGGGAAGTTAGAAAGAATAAGTAACTTGAAAGGACTTAAAATGAGAATTCTAGAACACTTAAATGCACAAAATATGCATTCTGTTCCAGCATAATTAAAACTTAGGAAAAATGGTTTATAATTAGTGGATATGTGTAGGAATCCCTCATAATTGGTTTAGGAGTTAATTATAGAGCCTTAGGCGAAGACGGAACTTAGAAAGGGTCAAAGACGAGATTCTAGAACCCTGTAATCATAAGGCAAAATTCTCCCAAAATCACTAATGCTGTTTGGTTATGTTATAAATCATAAACATTAGAGAAAATTTTAGGTAATGATCCCTTAGGTGTTATAAAAATCCATAATGAAGGTTAGGATAATTGGAACACAAGTTTAAAACCTAAGGGCCAAAGCATAAGACACCATGAGGTAGAAGGTGTGATGTGAGTATGAGACCGAGTGGGTATGCTTGTGATGTTGAGATATGCTAATGACATGATATATGTGGCTATATGCGTGTTTGAGACATGTTGTTGCGATAATGTGGTACATTATGCATGAGAACAAGAATGAGAATAAGAATGAGAAATATGAAATGAGTTAGGAGGGTATGCTCCTAAGGATAAAAGATTTATTTGGTTGAAATATTTCATGAGAACAACATGTGTTGTTGAGTTATGTGGCATAACTCAAATTTGAGGAAATTTGGAGTATAGTCGTTATGCTGCCATATTTCCGTCAAATTTGAGGGACTTGAGAAAGTTTTTGAAAAGAATGATTTATATGTGACATGCCGAACGCATTTCTCTTGCTAAGTGAGGAGAAAGGAAACCCTGGGGTATGGTCGAGGAGCCATACCGAAGCGGACAATGTCACTGGCTTAACCAGATGATGCGTTTCATAGACGAGACGTACTTCTCCTACTACGTGAGGAGAAGGTAAAACCGTGAGGGCATCGACATTAGCCTCCAAAGCGGACAAAGTCACTGGTCTTAACCAGTTGATGCGTTTCGAGAAGGAAGAAAGTCCCATGATGGGTGATTCCTTAGGTCCCCTCGTACTCGGGAGTCGGGATTGTTATTTTTATGATTATGATTCGCTTATCAAGAAGATAAGTAAGAACTAGTGACGACTAGTTAAGGTATGAGCTCATAGCCTAGTATCAGGGTCGGTTACTATTTTTACATACCATGATGTCACAAGTTAAGAAATGAGATGCCACTATTATGAGAATTAGTTGATGATGATGTGTTTTATTGGTTTGCTGCCCTATGTATTACCATGCATTCATATGTTGGTATATGCTATATACATGCATTAAGATTCATTATAAAAGACACGAACCTTGGATAATTATCTTTTGCGAAAACCTCATAATGAACCATTGCATGTTTAACCTTTTCATAATAAACCCAAGGTTCCTGAGGACGTAAACGATGACACTAGGATAGAGGTTTTCCCTACTGAGATTCTTTAGCAAGATTCTCACCCCTCTTTGTTTCTTCTTTCCGTTACGTCTTCAAACCGCGATGGCGTCGTTCGTGATTTTCATTGACCCGCCTACATGGGAGGTGCACTATGACCCCGAGCAGTCTTACCACTTCAAGGGTCATTGTGAGGTGCGCGTTTTTGCATACGTGGGACGTCCTTTTGCTTTTTGAGGGTCATTGTGCTGCGCGTATTTTTGCATACATGGGACGCCCGTTGCTTTTCGGTCTCAGCTTTCATTTCACCCCGACCTCTCCTTGTAATGATTTGATTTTTGAGAAGACGCGACCCCGTGACGAGAGAATCGCTGACCTTTGTCTTCAAGGAGTGCGTGGTTACCCCGAGTACATCCCGTGCCCGAGTAATTCGGAGATGTATCCGTCGGAGGATCCCCCTTCTCATCCTTTCTCAATGGATCTGCCTGCAATTCCCATGGATGTTGGAGGGGAGGAAGGACACCTGACACAGCGGAGGCTAGCTCGACGCCCGAGATGCGTCCTTATCATGGGAGGGAGTAGTCATGGCTTAGATCGATCCTTTTAGGGGCTTTTTCATGTATTAGGTTTATGTTCCTTGTATTTTATGTTTCTGGTCCTAGCTCTGCCCACTTATAAGGGTATGACTTTATGCTTTTATGTTTTCAAGTTGATGTACTAAACTATGATGATTAATATTATGATGGATGTTTTTATGATTGAGGTGTTCTTTTATTGCTTTTGTATTGTATGATTTATTTGTTCTTCCGCTTTACGTTTCTTTTATATGGTACGCGAAGGCAAAATTTACCTATTTTCCGCTAAGTAATTTTACAAATGATGTTCAAAGGGAAGTAATAACTAATAGTTAATCTTAATACGTCCTAGGTGTGTTAGGTTAAATATTAGGGTGTTACACATACCATGACCCATACTTCCACCCATGCTTGCCCATGCCTAAGCCCATGCCAATCAAGAGATATTTCTTCTCCTTCCTCCTTATGATCGACCATCCTTCCTCCTCTAAGGCCATCCATGAGCTCTCAATCTTCTATAAATACACTAGCTTGAAAGCCCTTAGGATCCTTTACACACTTGAACAAACTTCAAGCTTTCTTCCCAAACTCAAAGAACCTCTTTTCCTCCTCCCTTGGCCGAAGCTCTTCATCAAGTTTCCAAGAAGGATTTCTTTTTCTTTTCCTTCAAGAAATAAAGTTTTCCTTCCTCTCTTCAAGACTTCTTTAGGTAGGGGTTTATTTTCCAAGTTTTGTGTGCTTCCTTTAAGGGAGAGTTCTAGTTTTTCTCTTGGTTTTCCAAGTTCTTCTTCTTCTATTTTCGGCCTAGAGCTTTTGTTGAGAAAAACTTTGGCTTGATGATAGGTTTCAAGATAATGGTCTTGTGATACCATGTGAGAAACCTCTAAAGCTTGAAAACTTGGTCTTGGACCATACATGATTTCAGTTTTTCCTTTCCTTTTTCCTCTCAAGATTTCAATTTTATTCCTTTCATTATGCAAGGTTTGATAAAAATGTTGAGTAGATCACTAAAAGTTTTGTTAAGAAAAGTAATCATATGTTTTCAAAGAGCTCTAAGCTTACCCTTGCCAACCTTAAAGTTGGTCAGCCGTTCTAAGAGTTTTACTCTAGATTGAAGCCCATGAGCAATAAAATAAAGAATATGAGTAGTTCTATTTATGTTTGTTTTGTTAAAGTGTTGGTATCTTTGTTTTAATCCACTTTCTTGAGCTTAATGATGAAGTTCAAACCAAAGACTTCTTTGAAGACTTGGTGTTAAAAACTCTAAAGCTCATTTCTATTGTTAAGATACATGTTAGGTTAAGGCTATTGATATTCCTCCAAAGTCTTGTAAGCTCTAGTTAAGATAAAATAAGTTGCATCCATGTTTAAATTTGTGCCTTGCATCTCATGTTTATTTTGATGTCATCACTAAGCTCTCAAGAATAAATAAATGAACTTGCATTATCATGTTTAAAACCCAAGCTTGCATTTCATGTTTACATTTCAAGTCATCACTTAATCTTTAAAGATAATAATGAGGTTGCATCTCATGTTTATTTTATGCTCTCACTTTACCTTATAATGAAGAGTAAATGAAGTGCATAGCATGTTTAAGATTATGTTATTACCTAAATACTCTAGAGCTCAAGACTTGCCCTAAGTATCTTCAAATGGAAATTTTAACCATGATAAGTGGATGTGTTTTAGTATGATACAATGATGGTTTTGATTTTGTAAAATGTGAGAATGATTTCAAGAAAATGTTGGAAAAATGTTTTATGAGGTCCAAGGTGTTTAAATAACTTGAAATGTGTCAAAAATCATATTTTCTCATATTCTAGGTTTGGTCGATTACCAACGATGTATCGATTACCAGAGTGGTTTTCAAGAGTTTTTGGTTCTGGTAATTAATTACCAGACAATGTAACGATTACCAAGGTTGTTCTTCATTCCCAAAACTGGTCTTTAAAACCCTGGAATCGATTACCTGTTCGTGTAATCGATTACTCTAATGTTCTTCATTTTTTGAAAAAGTTTTTAGCCTAATAATCGATTACCATCCTATGTAATCATTACCCAGTTATTCTTTAAACCCCAAACAAAATTTAGTTTCTGGTAATCAATTACTATAACACCCTAATATTTAACCCAACACGCCTAAGGACTATAGATTAATTATTAGCGTTACTTCCTTCAAAACCTCTTTTAGAAATAACTTAGTGGAAAATACAGGTAAATTTTTTTTGAAATGAAACATGTAAAACAAATGCAAGCCATCGCATATAACATAAACGGAATGTAAAGCGGAAGAATAAATCAATCATACAGAACATAAGCATTTAAGGACACCTCAATCATGAGAACAATCATCATAATATTAATCATAATAGTTTAATACATAACCACTGAATTACAAAGGAAGCATAAAGTCTTGCCCATATAAGTGGACAGAGTTGGAGAACAATAACAGAAATAAGAAACATAACAACGAATACATGAAACGCCTTAAAAGATATTCCCCACAAAAGCAACCCTCCCATAAAAGCCTATGGACGAGGCTAATCCTCTACCCAGATATGTAACCTACGACCCGAGCTCCTCCAATGTGGCCCAACGAAGCGGAGATCTAGGCATGGGAATCAGGGACGGCATGGCCTCCTCGATGTGGTCGTCCTGGCTGTCGAACACGCCTCGCATGCCTTGGCTGGGTGACAATGTCCTCGCTACCTCCACCGAGATCCATAGGAAACAAAGGGAAGAGCCCGAGGATTGGCCTCTACCAGAATGGGAAACATATTCAGGGTATCCACGTGCCGCCGATGGAAGGACGGGCACGATGGGTCCTCTCGTCTAGGGGTCGTGTCCTCTCAAAGATCAGGTCGTCGCCAAGGTGAAGTGAATTCCAGCGATAGCCGAGGCGGAAAACAAATGGGCGTTCCACGTACACAAAAACACGCACCTTGTAACACCCTAATATTTAACCCCAATACGCCTAGGACGTATCAAGATTAATTATAAGTTATTACTTCTCTTTAAATTCATTTACAAAATACTTAGCGGAAATTACAGGTAATTTTTTTTTGAAATGGACATGTAAAACAAAGTACGAGCCTTTGCGTGTAACATAAATGTAACGTTAAGCGGAAGAATAAATCATACAGAACGTAAACATTAAAAAACACATCAATCATGAAAACATTCTTCATCACATTAGTTAACATAGTTTAGTACATGATCACTAAGATACAACGGAAAGCATAGAGTCTTACCCATATAAGTGGGCAGAGTCTGCAGGACAACAACAGAAATAAGTAACATAACAACGAATACATGAAGAATCTCAAAGTACTTCCCAACCTAAGACACTCCTCCCTCGAACTATGGATGATGCTCCTCCTCATCCCCTGGCACATACCCAATGAACTAGGCAAGCTCCTCGATGTGGCCCATCGAGAGGGACGTGGGCATGCAACGGAATGACATGACCACTCAGCGAGGGCGTCTCCTGCTTAACGACACGCCTCATAGGCCTCAACTTGGAGAATCACACCCCGCTACCCCTACGCAGGCCCCAACACCCAAGGGCGGAATCCTCTCAATAAGGATCGGCCGGCTGAGTCCTCTGAGATGCTCCCTCCTGGATCGACCGGGGATCAGGCATATTCCTGAGAGTCACGCAATACCGAGGATGACTGCTTGGACATCGCTCTGCCCGTCACCTGGTCGCGTCCCTCAAAAATCATGTCGTCGCCAAAAGGGGGAAGTCGCCAGTGAATTGGAAGCGGAGACTTGGAAAGGAAAATGGGCGTACCATGTATGCAAAATGCGTATAGCACAACGACCCTTGAAGGTAGGATTACTAATCCGGAATCATAAGTGCAATCCCTGACACGGTGCATAAAAAAATCACGTACGACGCTATCGATGTTTAGAGACGTAACGGGAAAGAAAGATAGAGAAGGGGTGAGAATCTTGCTAAGAATCTCAGGAGGGAAAATTTGGACATCCATTTATGCTTTACCTATTTACGTCTAACACCCTCCAAATTACCACATTTACTCGAGTATGGACATAGTAATATAGTAGAGATTACCTGTTAAGTTTGGATCTATACTAGTTGAAATAATTAATGACACGAATGTCGCAATACATATACTATCATAACGAGATTACATATAGGGCATAATGTTGGAGCCACTATATATATATACATCATAAGGGCAAGACTAACAAAATGACCCCGAAAGAGTAGGATTTTATGCGAATCAGGCTAATCCCCCTACCTCAGACCTAACCTACTCAAACACCCCGCGACAAAATAGCATATGCACACATAGAGCAAAAGAAAACCAAAAGTACACAGCCTGTAGGAGGTAAGGTCCTTAACACTATCCTATTTCTATGTACAATGCATCCGTCTCTAAGGCCTCTACTCCTCGTGAGAAGCCATTGGCCATTCAGCGATGACCTCTCCTCCGTCCTGGGCACCGAGGCTCCTCAGGGATTAACAGAATGAGGAGGATGACGAAACGGGTGATCCCGTTGGCGACATACGGGTGGAGCGAGGGGATCTCAAACACTAGACTACGGGCCATGTGAAGGGCACACCGTCATAAAGAAGCGGGGTCGAGTCGCAGCAAAGACCAAAGTACTGAAGGAGCGATCAAAGAACATGTAATACCGGAACTGGAATAACCTACGCGTACATACAGCGAAATGCCGGATCATATTGCCACACCCACTTGTGGCGATCACAGAAAAACACTAGGGAATTGCATCTGCGAATCTGAACAATATAATACATACAACCGCAGTGGGTAGAAGTATAAAATTCTCAGTAGGGTTTCCATATACTATATACAGGAGGGATAAGCAATTCATGCATATACAATATTCATACAAACACATACATAGAAATCTTGAAAACCCGTAGGCGGGAACTAAGGATAGTATCACTATAATCGATCGAGTAATAATATGCAATTAGAAACTCCATTTCTCATGTCTTTCTCAATTTTCTCAACATAGGGAAGACTTATTCTCACAGAGAATACATTCACAATTCACAATTTCACAGTAGGACCACAGACCTTAGGACATAAGCTCACTCCTATTTGAGATCACGAACTTCATTTTTTTCCATTTCCTAATCACTCATATGTCTATGCCTAGCCAAGAGTCTATCGACTCATAACTTTTCTAGGGAAGTCCTTCTTTTTGCCTTCCTCTCAATTTTTCTAGCTTGTTTTTGTTTTCCCCATATGTCTCATACAAAGGATATGCACATACTATCATAGAATTTAAGCCATTTCCACATCTCATTATCCTGGAGAATTGAAGTTCTAGGCACAACAATTTGTTACCATACCAAACAACCATTCCACCCTTAAGGAAAATTTCACATGACACTTCAATGTGTCTAAAACAACCTATAAAAATTTCAGGGCAATCAGAGTTATATAACCACTTCAATAAAATAGGAAATTCTGGTGGTCAGAAGTCACAAATTCATAGTCCAGACTTGTGTTCTCAGAATATTTAACCCTAGAATTCGATGGAATCAAGGTACAAGAAAATTCACAGAGGTATTTCAACATGTTATTAGTCTTGTGTAAAAATTTCAGGAGCTATCTCAATCAATTGCTATGATTAAAAATTCGGGCAAGTTTGTTACTTCAGTCTCAACAATTTAGACAGCAACAGTTACAATTGGTTCTAATTTTTTTGAGGCATCAAACCTTAAAATTAACCCCCAGAAAATTCGTGTATTTAGTTTAAGGGCTTAACTACAACATATAATTTTCATGGCTCATGAAACCACCCACAAAATTTCCAGAAATTCGTGAGAAGTTCTGATTACAGAACAAGAAATCAGTCCAGCAACCTAGTTCTAATTTCACTTGAGAGAAAACCCATTTTAAAACCATCCAAACACAACACAAAAATTCATACATCAATATCAATATGTTAACCATCAGTATCATCAAAATTTTCGAATTAGGGCAAGCCAAAACAGAATTGAAAAATTCCACAAGAAAGGCAGGAGAAAACCCTACTCTTGAAGGTTCAGGAGTTTTATCTTAGCTTGCTTCAAGTGTGATTTCACAACCAAAACTCCCCACACAACCTCAAACCCTCCTCTGATCACTGATGGATGTGCAAGAAGGATGGGATTCTTGAAATTTCAATCGGTTATAATTGTAGAGGTGGAAGTGTAGATCAATTTTTGTGAAGGAAGATTTGGTTTTTGATGATTCTAAGCTGGGTTTTTGTGAGATGAACACAAGGTGAAGCTCTTGGCTATGGAGGCACTTCTTCCTTCTGTTTTTCCCTTGCAAGGCCGAGTTTGATGCTTGGCTTGGTTAAGAAGATCAAGTGACTAAGCTTGTCATAAATGCAAGGCAAGATATTTGTAGAAAATCATGATGAATTTGTGACTAGGCTATGATGGATGGCTAGGATTTGATCTTGGATTCCAAGATTAAATCCTAGCCTTCCACTTGTCTTAATTTGGGGATATTATTTAGTTGTAGTATATGGAAATGCTTTTCGGTGTTAAAAACCACACACCGAAATCTACCGATGGGTAAACACCAAAATTGACTCAACCGATATTACCCGAAATTTAATTTAAGGTATAAAATGTATCGTTCACACATTCCTAATCTTATTCTCATATTTTCTTAACTTCGGGTACTTTGGTTTCTTAATCCCAGCTTCACTGTCCCCAGGCCCTGAGGCCTCAAAGTACTATTCACGTTTTTTTTTGTACTCATCTGAGTCATTCTCATTCACAATCTGTTCCTGTCAGAATTCTAATATTCCTATGAAGTTTTCCTCAATTAATATCTGAAGAAAACTAGGATGTTACACTTGCCCCCACAAACCAACACAGTGTCTTTTCAATGGGTTCGTCCTCACTACACACTTCCTGAGAAACTTTCAGGAGGTCACCCATCCCAAAATTACCCCGTGAAGTCATGCACGCTTACCTTAAGCTCTTTCGTGATGGGCTACGAAAGAAAGATGCATCTTTGTGGCATAGGTAGTACCAATCAATTCATACATAACCCCTCCTTAACTATAGTCCTATAGATACCAGGATCCCTCTCATTCTGGTGTGAAATCAGTTCATTCATGTACCCCTCGCTTTGGGTGCTTCGCTCATTGTCGTGCCTCCCGCACCGCGATTACTCCCCGCCGTCCCGGGTGTTACATGCCCACCAGCTTCCGCCTGGTTCATCCCCGAACCACACCGTACGGGTGTAGGCCTTGAGATCATTGCAACACTCCCCTACCCCCTTTATGGATTGACGACTGTCCCCCACAAACCAATCTGTCTTCCCAGTGCTTTGTCCTCACTCACACACTTCCTGAGAAACTTCCCAGGAGGTCACCCATCCAAAATTATCCCAAGTCAAGCACGCTTACCTTGGAAAACTTCTTCTGACGGGCTACCGAAAGAAAAGATGCATCTTTGTGGCATAGGTAGTACCAATCAATTCATATAAGTCCTCCTTAGAAATTTATAGTCCCATACCTAGATAGAGACTCGGAGATCCCTCTCATTCGGGTGTGTAATCGGTTCATTCATGTACCCCTCCACTTGGAGGCAGGAGCCGCTCCTTGTCCGTGCCTCCGCACGTGACCACTCCTACCTCGTCCCCGCTCAACAGAATCCTCATCCCAGTGTCATCGTTCTTACATCCCCAGGAACCTTGGGTTTATCAAAAAGGTTAAGCATGTATAGGTTCATTATGAGGTTTTCACAAGATATTTATCCAAGGTCCATGTCTTTTATAAAGAGTCTAAATGCATGTATGCAGCATAATAAAGTTCATGAATGCATGGTAGGACTTTAGGCAGACCAACAATAATCAAACAATATATAAGTGGCATGTAACTTCTCTGACATTTTCCTTCTCCATACTTGTGACACCAAACATAATAGTAACCGCACCCCTTAAACTAGGCTATGAGCTCATACCTTAACTAGTCGTCATAGTCTTATTATCCCTTGATAAGCGAATCAAAACATAATCATAATCATCATATAACGAACTCCAAGAGTACCGGGTAAGGGGCTGAAGGATCACCCATCATGGGACTTTTTCCTTCTTCCGACACATCAACTTGGTTAAGACCAGGGACTTTGTCCGCTTTGGCAGGCTAATGTCTATGCCCTTGGGCTTTACCTTCTCTTATCATGAGTAGGAAGGAGTACGTCTCGTGTGTCACCTTAAATATTATATTTCTCAAACTTTCTTATGTCCCTCAAATTTGACGAAAATTCAACGGCATAAAATATGACTTTCTTAATTTCCTTAAATTCAAGTCATGCCACATAATCTCAATCACATGCATCATTTTCATGGAACTTTCTCAAATCAATATATTTCTAGTTCACATGAGCATATTCCTCAATCTCATTTATTTCGAAAACCTCATGCATCTTAAATTAAGGCATAACACTTCTATTACATCAACATGCCAATCATACACATAAAGTTTCATGCTCAAGGCATTAATCATAATCACATCATCATAAATATGTTCTAGGTTCATCACCATAAATATGCTCTATTCGGCCTCTATCTCATAGCAATTATGCTTAGACCCTTACGGGTCTTAAATTTGTATTCTAATCATTCTAATACCCATATTACATCTTTATTACCCTCAAGAGGTTAACACTTAAACTTTTCTCTAAGATTTGAACTCACTGAAAATTCCAAACAGCCATTGTACATGTAAGGGCAGAATATCATATGCTTACGGGACTCTAGAATCTCCGCTTCGTGACCCTTATTAAGATCCGTCCTTCACCTAAGGCTCCATAATCAATTGGTACCTTCATTTCCGCCCTGTCAGAGTACAAATAACCGAAATGCCCCTTAAGGTCACTTTATCTTATTCAGGACAGCGGCCCGCAACCTTCGAATGGGTCAACTCGATGTTTAAAAGGGGATTATGCTGTTATGAATGATATTGAGGTAAAATCTCGCTTTTCTAAACTTTCGGTTCAAAATGACCAAAATACCCCCGCCCCGTTTACACGAGTAAAAAGTGCCGTTTGAGCCCTTGAAACTTTTCTAGGAAATCTTTAGAAATGATGTTTTTAAGTACCTTTGATGTTTAATTGGCCTGGAAGGTCCCGGGTTTTAGTATAATTACCATTTTGCCCCTAGAACAGGTGTACAAGGAAGACTAGTCAAACCTTGAAACTTTACGTTAATGCCGGAGATGTCTTTGGAGCGGGAGAAAACTAAGGGATATGTCCTTCTAGCCGCCAGCGAAGTAGACTTTGAGCAGAACATAGATGATATTTGGCTAGAGACCCGAGGATTTCCATCAATACCCCAGTTCCTTCTTAAGAAGAGAGGTGGAGTTCTCCATCGAGTCGTTCCAGGAAATTGGACCTATCTCGATAGCCTTGTATAGGATGTCACCCTTGGAGTTGAAGGAATTGAAAACCCAATTGGAGGAGTTGTTAGAGAAGAATTTTATTAGACCTAGTGCCTCACCATGTGGAGCCCCAGTTTGTTTGTTAGAAAAAGGATGGGAGCATGAGATTATGTATAGATTATAGGCAATTGATCGTGTAATGGTGAAAATAAATACCCTTTGCCTAGGATTGATGATCTCATGGACCAGTGAAAGGAGCGGTGGTATTCTCCAAGATTGATTGAGGTTGGATACCACCAGATTTCGAGTAAGAGATGAGGATATACCCTAAACCGCTTTTAGGACACGGACGAACACTTTGAGTTCGTCGTGATGTCCTTTGGACTGACAAATGCACCCGGTGTTCATGGACTATATGAATAGGATCTTTAGACCCTATTTAGACAAGTTTGTGGTCGTTTTCATAGATGATATACTCATCTATTCGAAGACAAATGAGGAGCATGAGTCACCTAAGGTTGGTTTTAGTATTTGAAAGAGAAGAAGTTGTATGCTAAGCTCTCTAAGTGTGAATTCTGGTTGGAGGAAGTGAAGTTTTTGGGACATGTAGTATCGAAAGGAGGTATAGCGTTGACCCTAGTAAGATAAAGCAGGATGAATTGGGATAGACGACCACCGTATCGGAAATATCTGAAGCTTTTTGGATTAGCATGCTATTACCGTAGGTTTATTAAAGGATTTTCCCAGTTGTCCTTCCTTAACCAAGCTAACTAGGAAGAACACCCCGTTTTCATGGAATCCCGATTGTGAAAGAGCTTCCAAGAGTTAAAGGAAAGGTTGACCGACCCCAGTTTTGGTTTTTCCTTACCTAATGTACCTTTTGAGGTATATTGTGATGCTTTGAGAAAAGGTTTAGGTTGTGTGGCGATGCAAAATAGGCAAGTGGTAGCCTATGTCTAGACAACTCAAGCCACACGAGGTTAACTACCCTACCCATGACCTAGAGTTAGCCGCCATAGTGTTTGCCTTGAAGATTTGGAGGCATCACTTGTATGGAGTAAGGTTTGAAGTTTTCTCCAACACAAGAGTCTTAAGCATCTCTTTGATCAAAAGGAGCTAAACATGAGGCAAAGAAGGTGGATGGAGTTTTAAAGGACTATGATTTCGGCTTAAGTTACCACCCGGCAAGGCCAATGTGGTCCGATGCCTTGAGTCGAAAATCATTACGCTTATCCCACATGATGGTCAAGGAAGTTGAGCTTATAGAGAAGTTTAGGGATATGAATTTGGGGATGTCAGTGTCTAAAGAAGAGTGTGAAGATGTGTCATCTACAGTAACAAGTGGGTTTAAACAAAGGGTGATGATGGCACAAGTAGAAAATGAGGAGTTTAGGGAGACTCTAGAGGCGGTTGAAGGTTGGAAGCTTAAGGGTTTTGAGCAAGGAACAGATGGTTTGTGGAGGTTCGAAGGGCGGATTTGTGTACCGCAAGATGGTGACCTCCGAGAGAGTATCTTGGAGGAGGCCCATAAAAGCCACTTCACCATCCATCCTGGTGCCACCAAGATGTATCAGGATTTAAAGAAGATGTTCTGGTGGCCCGATTGAAAAAGGATTAGTAGCTGGGTTAGTAAGTGCTTAGTCTGTCAAAAGTGAAGATTGAGCACCAAAAGCCTTCAGGAATGTGCAACCTTTGCCTATCCCCGAATGGAAGTGGGATAGTATATTTATGGATTTTGTGACCAGGCTACCTTGAACCCAAGTGCCATGACGCTATTTGGGTAATAGTGGAGGCATGAAACCAAGTCCCTATTTCCTACCCATCAAGATAACCTTTTCCCAGAAGTTGGCCCAGTTGTACATCCAAGAGATAGTGAGGTTACACGAGTTCCATCGACGATAATCTCTGTAACGAGATCCAGCTTACGTCGCGTTTTTGGGAGCCTTTCAAAAGGTGTTTGGTTGAATTGTGCTTAGCATTGCTTCACCCTCAAACAGGATGGACAATCGGAAAGAACTATCCAAACCTTGGAGGATATGCTAAAGGCATGTGTTTTGGATAGAGGAATGAGTTGGATAAGTACCCGCTTATCAGTTCGCGTATAACAACAGTTATCATGCGAGTATCGGTATGGCACCGTACGAGGCCTTGTATGGAAGGAAGTGCCAGTTCGCCTTTGTGTTGGCATGATCTCGGAGAACAAAGCGTTTTGGGACCGAATGTAGTGAGGGAAACCATAGAGCAAATAAGAATGATCAGGATAGAATCTACTGTCAAAGCCGACAAAAGAGCTATGCGGACAGCGGCGAAAGCCGTTAGAGTTCCAAGAAGGTGAGCATGTTTTCTTGAGGATTACCCCATGATAGGAATAGGTAGAGCCATGAAAGTCAAGAAATTGAGTCCCCGATTTTCTCGGACCTTTTGAAATCCTTCAGAGAGTCGGGACAGTTGCCTAAAATAGCCCTACCTCCAAATCTGTCAAATCTTCATGACGTCTTTCACGTCTCCCAGCTTAGAAATATCAATCCGACCCTAGCCATGTGTTAAAGCCAGACATGTACATTAAGGGAGGACTGAACTTCCAATCCCCACCAACGAGGATCGTGTACGTGGTGTCAAGCTTGGGGACGAGACAAGATGGAGGAGTACACATGGGAGTTGGAATTGACGGAGCGAGAAATTGAGCTTTCTAAGGAACGAATTTCGAGGACGAAATTCTTTTTAAGGAGGGGAGTAATGTAACGCCCCGATTTCCGCCGTTAGAGTACAAATGACCGATGCCCTGAGGTCATTTTTACCTGAATTCAAGGACACTGCCCCGGCAAACCCTCGAATGGGTAAACTCAATGTTTAAAGGGGATTATGCTGTTATGAATGATATTCGAGGTGGAAATCTCGTTTTGTAAACTTTTGGCTCAAAATGACCAAAAAACCCGCCCGCTGTTCTATCCTAAAGGTGCGTTGACCCGAATTTTCAGGAAGTTTAGAATGATGTTTTAAGTATGTTTGATGTTTAGTCCGGCTCGGAAGGTCCTGCTTTTAGCAAAATTACCATTTTGCCCCTAAAACAGTAAACAGGAAGCCTAATGACGCAATTAAGCAAACCTAAGCAATATTAGGCTCTAATCGAAGATTAATTTATTTCGATAATTAATCTAGAGTCAAAATAATTTATTAAGGTTAATTAGAACCTAAGATTGCTTAGATAAACTCTAATTGCATTCTTTAATTCAAGATTCCTAGTCATGGAATCTTGAATAGTTTTTCTCTTCCAATTCCTTAAATTAAGGAATTGTGCCATACCTCATTTGACCAAAAGAATTATTTTAAATTACTAATCTAGTAAGATTACCCTCCTAATCAAACTCTTGACCTTCCTAATTACCCAATTACCTCACCTAAACACCTTCTTATAAACTCCTAATCAAAAGCCTAATCAAAGACACACCTAAACACACCATTAACCCACAATTAGATGAACTAATTTTCTCTCCCTCATGGCCTTAAGGTGGCCGCCACTCCCCCTCCATAGCCCATCATGTGTTGTTTCAATTACACTCAAAAGCCATGCTTCAAGCCATGCTTTGCCCATACCTCACCATCCTTCAACCATGCCTACAACCATACCTTTGCAAGAGATATTTCTTCTCTCCTTCCTCCCTCATGTGGCCATTCCTCCCCTTTAAGCCTCATTGTTGAAAATTTCTATAAATACCAAGCCTTGATGAACCTTGTCACACTTTGGTTCATTTGTTAAGTTTACACTTCTTAGCAAAAATTCTCTCATTTCTTCTCAAACTTCCTCACTTTGGCTGATTTCTTCCTTCAAGTTTCAAGAGGATTTTCCTTCTCCATTTCATCAAGAACTCAAGCTTTCTTTCATCTCTTCAAGACTTCTTTAGGTAGGGGTTTGTTTTAATGTTTTTACTTGTGTTTTTAAGAAAGTTCTAGTTTTCTCTTGGTTTCAAACTCTTTTCCCCTTCCCCTTTCTTTGGCCAAGAGGCCTTTCATAAAGAAAACATGAGCTTGATGATGAGGTTTCAAGATAATGACTTGTTGTTGTCATGTGAGAAACCTCTAAAGCTTGAAACAACTTGGTCTTGGACCATACATGCTTGATTTCTTCCTTTTTCCTTGATAAAGTTTTGGTTTTCTTTCCTTTCCTCTTCATGATTTTGGTTTCCTTTGCTTTGGTTTGAACAAAGTTTGCTAAAAATGTAAAGTAGATCACAAAAGTTTTGTTAAGAAAATTAATCACATGATTTCAAAGAGCTCTAAGCTTACCCTTGCCAACCTTAAAGTTGGTCGGCCGTTCTAAGAGTTTTACTCTAGATTGAAGCCCATGAGCAATAAAATAAAGAATATGACTTAGTCCTTGTAGTTTTGTTTAGACAAAGTGTTGAACTTTGTGTCCATTTCCTTAAGCTTGATGATGAAGTTCAAACCTTAAGACTTCTTTTGAAGTCTAGGTGCTAAGAACTCTAAAGCTTGCCTTATGATACATAATGGGTTGAGGTTTATGTTCCTCTAAAGTCTTGTAAGAGCTCTAGTTAAGATAAAAACAAGTTGCATTCATGTTTAAATTTATGTCTTGCATCTCATGTTTATTTTGATGCCATCACTAATTTCACAAGAATAAATGAATGAACTTGCATTACCATATTTAAATTCCCAAGCTTGCATTTCATGTTTATATTTCAAGTCATCACTTAATCCTTAAAGATAATAATGAAGTTGCATCTCATATTTATTTTATGCTCTCACTTTACTTTCTAATGAAGAGTAAAATAAAGTGCATAGCATGTTTAAGATTATGTCATCACCTAAATATTCTAGAGCTCAAAGACTTGCCCTAAGTATCCTAAAAGGAAACTCTAGTAAAAGAAATGGATGAGTTTTAGTATGATTCAATAATGGTTTGATTTTGTAAAATGCATGAATGATTTCAAGAAAATGTTGGAAAACTGTTTTATGAGGTCTCAAGGTGTTTAAATAGTTTGGAATGTGTCAAAAATCATGTTTTCTCAAATTCCAGAGGTTCTGTAATCGATTACCATCCATGTAATCGATTACCAGAAGGGTTTCCAAGGACTTTTGGTTTGGTATCGATTACCAGAGGCACTGTAATCATTTACAACTTGTCTTCATGCCCAGAATTTCTCTAAAACCCTGGAATCGATTACCTTATAGTGTAATCGATTACCTTATGTTCTTTATTTTTCGAAACTTTAACCCTAAGTAATCAATTACCATATGTAATCGATTACCCTGTTTTTGAACCCAGAATGAATTAGCTCTGGTAATCGATTACTAGGAACATGTAATCGATTACCAGAACACCTTTTTTCCTAAAATGTCCCAAGAGAAAACTAGCAACTTATATGCATTTCAACTCAAGAGATTATGTGATTTTATGGGTTCATGATTTCGGTTCTATGTTTGGCTCCTGGATAAATGCTGTTCTAAGGTGTTAAAATGTGTAAAATTATGTTTGAGTGAAGCAAGGATCGATTTAGAAAAGTTAGAAAAGAGTAAGTAACTTGAAAGGATTAGAGATGAGAATTCTAGAACACCTTAATGCATAAATGCAAATCTCTTAGCATGATTGATTCAAGGATAAATGACTCATAATTAGTAAGGCATGTACAAAATTCCTTCATAAATGATTAGGTGTTGATTTCTAAGTTTAATGTGATGATAAGAGCTTAAAATGGTTTATAACTTAGAGAACATGCCTAGGAATCCCTCATAATTGGTCTAGGAATTGATTATGGAGCCTTAGGCGAAGATGGATCTTAAAGGTCACGATGGAGATTCTAGAGCCCCTTAAGCAAATGATAATTTTGCCCTTTCATGTGCAGTGCTTGGACTGGAATTTTAGTGAGTTCAAATCTTAGAGAAAAGTTTAAGTGTTAACCCCTTGAGGTAATGAAGATGCAAATACAAGTTTAAGGCCTGAAGGGTCAAAGCATAAGATACTATGAGATAGATGGCCGAGAGAATATAATTATGATGATGAACCTCGAGCACACTTATGATGACATGATTATGTTAGTTCCTTGAGCATGAAACTTTATGTGTATGATTGATACTGATATGATGAAATGTTGTATTTAAGAGTGCATAAGGTTTCGAAAATATAATAAATTGAGAAATATGCTCATGTGAACTAGAAAGTTATTGAATTGAGAAAGTTCCATGAAAATGATGCATGTGACTGAGATTATGTGCATGACTCAAATTTGAGGAAATTCGGAGAGTAGCTATTATGCCGCCGAATTTCGATCAAATTTGAGGGACATAAGAAAGTTTTTGAGAAAATGAATGTTAAAGGTGATATGCCTAGACGTTTCTTCCTCCTGTGAGGAGAAGGTCAGTGGGATAGTGCATCAGCCTGCCAAAGCGGACAAAGTTACTGGGCTCTTAACCAGCGTGCATTTCGAAAAAGAATGAAAAATATATGATGTTTAAGGTGACACACCGAGACGTACTCCCGCTTCGGTGAGGAGAAGGTAAAACCGTGAGGGCATAGACATTAGCCTGCCAAGCGGACAAAGCTTGGTTAACCAATCGATGCGTTTCGAAAGAAAAAGTCCCATGATGGGTGATCCTTAGGCCCCCTACCCGTACTCTTGGGAGTCGGGATTATGATGATTATGATTATGATTATGTTTATGATTCGCTTATCAAGAGGATAAGTAAGAACTAGTGACGACTAGTTAAGGTATGAGCTCATAGCCTAGTTAAAGGGTGGTTGACTATTATGATCTGGTGTCACAAGTATGAGAAAAGGAAATGTTCAAGAAAAGTTACATGCCACTTATATGTTGTTTGATATTTGTTTGATTTACCTACTGCCATGCATTCATGAACTATTATGCTGCATACATGCATTAAGACTCATTATAAAAGACATGGACCTTGGATAAATATCTTTGTGAAAACCTCATAATGAACCTATGCATGCTTAACCTTTTCATAATAAACCCAAGGTTCCTGGGGACGTAAACGATGACACTAGGATAGGATTTCCCACGAATCTTCAGCAAGACTCCACCCTCTTTCCCGTTTCCTTTTTGTGACCTTCAGACATTTATGGCGTCATTCGTGTATTTCATTCACCCGCCAGACATGGGAGGTGACTATGATCCCGAGTATCTAGTCCTTACCACTTCAAGGGTCATTGCGAGGTGCGCGTTTCTCGCACACGCTGGACGTCCTTTTGCTTCCCCCTCTCCAGCTATCGCTTTGATCCAACTTCACCCTTTGGCGACGACCTGATCTTTGAGAGGACACGACCCCGAT
>JAMLFY010000840.1:0-22615 GCA_030441495.1 Dalbergia oliveri
AGCTAGATGGTAATTGAATTTATACGATCATGATGATTGAAGATAGTAACCACTTCTTTCTTCAAAGTTAGATTGAAATCTTCGCTTGAATGATTCTTTTTGAAGTTGTGAGTTACTTTCTGAAGATCGGAGGCTTAGTTTCTTATTCTTGATAATTTCCTTTCATGCTCTCACCATACCAATGTCTATTTCAAGGATTATTTTTCACTTCATTTATGTTCAACATCTCTTTGAATGATTTAACATGCTTACACATGGTTTCGTGAAAATAAAACTTGTTCATGAAGTTGTAAGTTAATGTGAATCTTATTTTTATACTCAAGAAACTCAAGCAAACAATTGGTCATTCTTCAAAATATTTTCATAAAATTGGTCTTGTTATCATTCAAAATATTTTGCACTAAAGCTTTTTAAAGGGTTCTAGAGCTAAAATCCATGAGGGGATGGGGATGGGGACGGGACATGGGCGGGTGGGAGCATGTCCTCTTAATGGATATCCATTGTCATCCCTATACATGGCTCATGATTTAGTAAAATCGTCCACTTATTCTCTTTCATTATTCAACAATTTCTACTTTCAAATTGTGTAAAATTTTCATAAAATAGGCTATTTATTATTAGTTAAAGATTATGTATTAAGATTTTTTCAACGTTATAAATATGATATTCAAAATAAAATGCAAAATAGAATGACACATTTATATCTTGTTTATTTATTTAATTATTTATCTATTAACTTATTTTTAAAAGGAATTTATATACATAATTTTCTATAAGATATATTTAAATAAATTATTATTTATTTTCAGTAATGATTAATAAATTATTTTTTATTATCATATTTTGTATCGCACGGGTAAACGACTAGTTAAATAAATTACAATACTATGCAAAATTTTAAATTGATTCAAAAAAGAAAAAGAGAGTTGTACATTCGGCATAGAATATGGACCTTAATATATATATATATATATAGGGGAAGACTCTAATGAGATGAGTGATTTATTGTAAGAGTGAGAGAAGCAAATATAGGCTGTATGACCATACATGGATGGGCATGATTGAAATTTATTAATAGTAATTAATGATCATGTGATCAGTTAAAATTATCACTTGATTTTATATTTCAATTGGACCGTTTATGTAAGATTCAATTCTTGGTTTTGCTCCTTTCACTTCTCACGATAAACCACTCCTCCACTTGAGACGTTTCCTATATATATATATATATATATATATATATATATATATATATGTGTGTGTGTTTAACATTAGGTGGAAGCCATGGTGTACTTACACTTTTGTAACGCCCGTTTCCTGTCATTTAGAAATTATCGAATTACCTAGGTAATTCTTATATAAATTCAAGACCGAACAATTCTCAATAAAGGAATATAACATTAGAAAAGAGGTTATGAGCGATTCCTGCAAGAGTCGCAAGCCCCGAATTTCTACGTGTAAAATGACCAAAATGCCCTGAGGTTATTTTACTTAGAAAATGAGGATCATGGGCCCCACCGTCCTCAAGGGGATGTTTGATGATAATAAGGGATTGTTTGTGTTATGTGTGTTAATAGAGGAGAAGAATCCTAATTTTGAGCTTCAGACGCGCGAAATGACCAAAACGCCCCTATGGCTGTTTTAACCCAATTTGCATGCCGACTGAGCCCAAACCTCACTAAAATGTTTTAAAAGGTGTTTTTAAGCCATGATTAACCATTGGTTAAGCTCGGGTGGTCTCGGCAATTTTTAAGTAAAATGACCGTTTTGCCCCGTCTTTGTAGTTTTACAAATTTTGAGATTTTTGATTCGTCTAACGAAACCTAAGCAATATTAGGCTCAAATTAAAGCTTATTAAATTCTAATTATTAATCTAGAGTCAAAATTATTTATTTAAATTGATTAGAACCTAAAATTGCTTTAAAACACTCAAATTGCTTACTAATTCACCTAAGCCCTTAACCGTAAATTCTCTAAATTGCATGAATACCTTGCCTACACCTAAATAATACATGGAACACACAAAACCCTCTTCCATGAGGCTGTAATGCACGAAATAATTCAGCCATAATCATTAGAATTATTGCAAGAAAATGCACTAAAACAAAATGCCAAAAAATTCCCTAAAACATGGCATAAAACATGCCTTAAACAAGAAATGATTTTCCTCCCTTTGTTCCCCATGAAAAATCTGAAAATTATGCCTCCTCCTCTTGTCCATACATGAGCTTGAATTCCTCTATAAATAGGCATGCTTGAGGAGCCTTAGAAGCCTTGCTCATAACTTACACAAATTCTAGTTTTAGGAGCACCAAAAGCTTTCTTTCTTCCTCCTCCTTGCCTGAAATTTCTTCTCCCATTTTCAAAGAGATTTTCTTTCATTTCACTCAAGGAAACCAAGTTCTCTTCCTTTCCTTCAAATCAAATTAGGTAGGGAGTTGTTTTTAAGTTTATTTCTATGCTTTGCTAAGTGTTGTTCTTGGTTCAAAATGATGATTTCATGGATTTTCTCTAGTTTTTCCATTTGGTTTTCTTCTTCCTTTTTCTTTGAACAATTCGGCCATATGGCCTAGGTGGGACTAAGATGATGGCTTGATGATGAGGACCTTGAGGGTGGGTTGTGAATCCATCACAAGTTAGGCCTCTAAAGCTTGAAAGTTCCACTTGATGCAAAACTTTAAAGAATAATATTTTTATGATGTTTTTATGATCTTGAGTTTAGAACTTGAAAGATGTATTTTTCACTTTGTCTTGCTAAGATATATATATTGGTTGAATTTATATTTCTATAAAGTCTTGAAGGAGCTCTAGTAAAGAAATCAAATGAACTTGCATCCATGTTTAAGTTTATGCCTTGCATAACCATGTTTACTTTCTATGTCATCACTAAATTCTCAAGAATGAATAAATGAACTTGCATATTCATGTTTAAATTTCCAAGCTTGCATTTCATGTTTATGTTTCAAGTTGTCACTTAATCTTCAAAGATAATAAAGAAGATGCATCTCATATTTATTTTATGCTCTCACTTTATTTTATAATGGCTAAAAGAATCAACGCATGACATGTTTATTTTATGTCATCACCTAAAGATCCTAGAGCTCAAAGACTTGCCCAAGTATCACAAGCAAAGTTGGAAAATGGTAGTATCCTAAGGATGCATATTTCCTTAAGATTATTGGAGTCAAAGAATTTATTCTTTAAGAAGTCTTGAGTTGGAGCTTAATAAGAATTCTCTTCTCCCTTCACCGGTCCAGTGAGGACTACTGCGCTCCGGTTTCTTATTTTTCTTTTATTAAGATTCTCTTCTCCCTCTATTGGTCAAGTGGGACTATTCAAGTTTCTTGCATAATGTTTATAATTCCAAGTTATCACCTTATAAAGATAAGATTAAAATGAGGTTGCATAGCATGTTTATGATTCTAGTATCACCTAAATCTTTAAAGCTCAAGACTTGCTCCTTTTATCTTAAGTGAAAATTTTAATCATGAACATTCTTTCAATGTATAAATCGGCCTTATGATTAAGAAAGGCCTAAAGTCCTATGATTTCTTTCAAGATTACCAAAAAGAATTAGTTTCTAAAAGAGTTTTAAGGCTTGAAATGATATTACGGGAAACTAATATCTTGCATGTACTTAAAATGAGATATTAAGCAATTATGTGAGGTTCATGATTTAAACATAGAGTTAGTATTACTATGATTTGATATGTTTGAAGTTGTGATAATTATGTTTATTGATAAGGAATAATTCTATGCATTAGATAAAGCAACCGTAAAGCTTTAAATATGATTTACTACCTATGCTGCCTCATATGGTTTAATAATGTTCTTAAGGCTTATGATTAATGGTAATGATGGTAATTAATCCCTTAGATGCATAATTAATTAGTTTGATAATTGAGGTTACCCGATTCTAGAATTTCATTTAAGACAGCTTTTCGGTAAGGATTTATGATGATGCTTATTAAGTATTTGATTTCATTGAATGATTTGATGTCTTGCATGTTATAGTTGCTGTTGCAAACAATGAGAATGCTTATGCATGAAATAATGAAATATTCTTTGTTATCTAAAAATTTACCCTTGTTGCTTGGAAGAAAGTATATTCCTGTAAAAGTGTAATTTGGAAAGGTTCTGGCTAGGAAAGACTTGGTATTTAAGCGTGTCCATTTGTGACCCATCTCTTTCCTGGAATCTCAGGATGCATGATTACAGTTGGTATATATATTATTCCATAATAAGACTATAAACGAGAAAATGTTATAAATGATTATGAATTGAGAATTGTATTATGATATAACATGCAAAGACTTAAAGGTGACTCAAAATATATGAGGAAATGACCCTTTGGACCCATCAGACTATAGGTGGTGAAAAGGTGATCCTGAGAAATGATCCTTTGGACCCATCAAACTATAGGCGGTGAAAAGGTGATTCTTGCCCCTAGTCCGTTCTCTCAAAAGGGTAGAGACGAAATTTTACTTATCAAAAGGGATAAGTATATGCTAGTGACGACTAGCAAGGTATGAGCTCATAACCTAGATTACTCCCAAAAGGGTGGAGTATAGGGTGGCCCAGGAAAATGATGATGAAAGTAACTTTAAGTCACCTAAGAAACTAAGTAAATGCATTATGTGAATATGATGTTCTGCTATGCATAGTATTTATGAGATGATGATGAGAAATATGATGTTCTGCTATGCATAGTATTATGAAATGATAATGAGGAATATGATGTGGTTTTATGCATAACTATGTTATTATATATGAAAGGAAAAGTTCATTATAAACATGACATGCTAAGTTTATGATGCATTATAAGACGCATGATTAAAATGACGAACCTCAGTAAAGTATATTTTCGAACTAAATAAATGAATCTTAGCATGCTCACATTTTCATAATGAAACTGAGTTCCTGGGGACGATGATGATGACACGATGCATATGAGGTGAGTACCTCCTGAGATTCTTTTATAAGTTTCTCATTCCCTCTTTCTTTCTTCCATCTCGTCTTCAGAAAGTGATGGTGATGTTTGTGATTCTCGTTGATGCTCTCACCTGGTAGATGCACGTGATCTAGGGACCAAGCTTATTATCCTTGAGGAACGTATTGCTAGACCTTGAGCGTGAACTTGGATATCTATTCCTATCTCTAAAGTGTTATAAATAGGTGCCATTAATGGATGTTTTTCCATCCATATATTATTTATGTTTTGTTAAATTGCCTACATAGCTTAACTCTGGTAGGCAAAATATCTATGTGAAATGTAATTATGGATGTCATATGATGGAGCCAATATGATGTGTTCTTCATGATATGTTGTTCATTTTCTGCTTTATTCGATTATCGTTCATGTTATGCGCGACTCACGTTTTCAATCATGTTTTTTAAAAAAAAATGGCTCGTAATTTCACTAAGTATTTTCAAAGTATGATTAAAGAACTGAAGCAAAGAGTAAAGTCTAGTAATTAATCAGATACAACCTAGGTGTATTAGGTTAATTATTAGGGTGTTACATTTTGGTATCGAGGGTTCGGTTCTCACGGAGCCTGAGGATTGGACTGGCTATGCTTCTAAAGCATACTACGTTATAAATGTCATGTGTATATGTTTATCATTAGGATGAGCTTGAGGATTAGAGATGCATGACTCCTGTATGTTGCACGTGTCATGGTAACTTGCTCACTTTGCATGGAATGTTGAGCCTGATCACCTCAGTGTCCTGTTTTGTGTGTATAGGGACCAATGGCACGTCGACAAACGACTGGGAGCGCGCACAGAATAACCAAAACAATGAAGCGAAACACTCGGCGATGTGGCAAGGACAATGAGAATGATGATGGATCGAATGGATCAAGATGCCAAGCTAATGCGAATCAAGGCCATGAGATCAGAACATGCTCATTTTGGGGAGTTTCGTAAGGCGAACCCCAGTTCAAGGGGACCCTCAATCCAAATGTTGCAGATGAATGGATTCGGAATATTGAGAAGGTCTTTGCTGTAGTCCCATCAAGAGAGAAGGTCATCTTCGCTACCCATATGCTTGAAGGTGATGTCGGTTTTTAGTGGAATGGTGCCAAAGACTCCTGGCAAGGGCGTGGTCATTGATTGGGAGTTGTTCAAGGCCCATTTTTATGAGAGGTATTTCCTCAAGTCAGTAAAAAATGCCAAGGACATTGAGTTCATGCAACTTGTTCAAGGAAACATGAATGTAGCCCGGTCACTGCAGATTTGAGGAACTCATTAAGTTCTCAAGGATGTATCAAACTAACCAGACGAGTATTGGAAATGCATTAAATACGAGTCAGGGTTGGCAGAGCTTAATGTGGAGGTTGCGCATTTGGAGATTAGGGATTTCTCTACCCAGTTAACAAATGCCGCATGATTGAAGAAGGGCGAGAAAAGTTGAGCACCTCAAGGTCGGATAATGTCACCAAAGAAGCTGACACCTCAAGGTCAGCAATTCAAGAGGCATAATCGACCCCATTCCCACCTCAATGAGACCCCAAGGTCCACAAAGGAACTTTCAACAAGGAAGGCCGAACAACAACAACAACCACTATAATAGCAACTGCTACAACAACAACCCCAACAACAATCACAACAACAATAATAACAACAACAAGGGGAAAGCACCACAAAGGGAACAGCAGCACCTCCACGAACCCTCACCATCCACGATTGTCCCAAGTGCGGCAAGAATCATGGGAGCATGCCATGTCGAGCTGGAACAAATGTATGCTATCGGTGTGGAAAGCCAGGCCACTACTCTAGAGAATGCACGAGAAGAAACCCGCAAACACCCAACCCCAAGCCATAGTACCAAGGAAGGGTCTTTATTAATCTGAAGAAACGACGAAGTCACGGAATCTCGTGGAAGGTAAGTGTAACATGCATGGTAAAAACTTAATTGTACTATATGATTCTGGCGCTTCTCATTCTTTTATCTCACTCATGTGTTAAAAGCCTTAACTTACATGTGACTGAAACTTCCTTTGACCTTGTTGTTTCTACCCTCCTGGAAAACCCATTAAGACTTGTAAATGTTGTTTAGATTGCAATTTTGTTATTGAGAATAGATCCTTTGTTTTAGATCTTATTTGCTTACCCATGCGAGGTCTAGATGTGATTCTTGGCATGGATTGGCTTGAGGCCAACCGTGTCCTGTAAGTCCTATGAAAAAAACCATCACGTTTCTTCCTATTCCATTGAACCTAAGAAACCCATAAGTTTTACATAATTGCTGTGGAAATGGATATTGTAAAGGTGAGAATAAAGGTTATATTTTCTTAGCTACTAGTGATGTGGACTTTGAGCAAAGTATCGATGAGATACGATAGTAAGAAATTATCCCGAAGTATTTCCAGATGAATACAGAGTTTCCCCCAAGAGAGAGATAGAGTTTTACATAGAATTACTTCAGGTCAGGACCCATATCCATAGCCCCATCAGGATGTCCTATTAGAGTTGATCGAGTTAAAAGCTCAATTGGAAGATTTATTGGAGAAAAAGTTTGTTAGGCCTAGTGCATCACCTTGGGGAGCCTCGGTATTGTTTGTAAAGAAAAAGGATGGAAGTATGAGGATGTATGTAGACTATAGGCAATTGAATAAAGTGACGATAAAGAACAAATGCCCTTTGCCTAGGATAGATGACTTGATGGACCAGCTTAAAGGTGCAACGTGTTTTCTAAGATTGATTTGAGGTTAGGTTACCAGATTAGAGTGAAAATGAAGATATCCTGAAAACCACCTTTCGCACTCGATACGGCCATTTCGAGTTTAGTAATGTCCTTTGGATTAACCAATGCTCCAGCAATTTTTATGGATTACATGAATAGGATCTTTAGACCCTATTTAGATCATTTCGTGGTTGTCTTCATAGATGATATTCTCATCTACTCTAAGACCCACGAGGAGCATGAACGTCACTTAACCATAGTACTAGAGATCTTGAAGGAAAAGAAACTATATGCCAAGCTTTCTAAGTGTGAATTCTGGTTTGGATGAGGTGAAATTTTTAGGGCATGTAGTATCTAACAAAGGAATTGCTGTAGATCATAGTAAGGTGGAACTGTCGTGACTGGGAAAGACCAACCACGGTAACTAAAGTAAGAAGCTTTTTGGGTTTAGCTGGTTATTACCGTTCATCAAGGGATTTTCCCATATTTCCCTACCTTTGACCAAGATGACTGGAAAAACACCCCTTTTCATGGACCCGGAATAAAAAGCTTTCAAGAGTTGAAACATAAGCTAACCTCAACCCTTGTTTTGGTGTTACCCGACCCAATGTGCCTTTCGAAGTGTCCTGTGATGCTTCGAGGAAGGGTTTAGGTTGTGTCCTGATGCAAGATAGGCAAGTGGTGGCCTATGCATCGAGGCAACTCAAGCCACATGAGGCAAATTACCCCACCCATGACCTTGAGTTAGCCTCTTCGTGTTTGCTCTAAAGATTTGGAGACACCATTTATACAGAGTGAGGTTTGAGGTGTTTTCCGATCACAAGAGTTTGAAATATCTCTTTGAGGCAAAGAAGGTGGATGGAGTTTTTAAAAGATTATGATTTCGGGTTAACTTTCATCCATGTAAAGCTAATGTTGTAGCTGATGCCCTAGTAGGAAATCCCTACAAGTATCCTGTTTGATGGTGAAGGAGGTTGAGTTAATTAAGTTTAGAGACCTAAACCTAGGAATGACCTTGACCACTAAGGGCATAAGAGCTTGCCACCTTAGTGTGACGAGTGAATTCAAGGAAAGAATTGCTCAAGCCCAAAGGGAAGATACGAATTTCAAGAAACCTTGAGGCAGTAAGAGCTAATAAGTTGAAGGGTTTTACCCAAGGGAATGATAGTTTGTGGAGGTTTGGAGGTTTGAAAGTCGTATATGTGTACCTGCTAGTGGTGACCTCGAAAGAACATTTTGGAGGAAGCCCATAAGAGTCATTTCACCCTTCATCCGGTGCCACCAAGATGTAAAGATTTGAAGAAGATGTTCTGGTGGCCAGGATTAAGAAGGATGTGTGCACATGGGTGAGTAAGTGCTTGGTGTGTCAAAAGGTGAAGATTGAGTACCAAAGACCCTCCTGGAATGTTGCAACCCCTACCAATCCCCGAGTGGAAGTGGGATAGTATCTCTATGGATTTTGTAACTGACTCCAGAGGACCCAAGCGAATCATGACGCCATTTGGGTAATAGTGGATCGGTTGACTGGTCAGCCCACTTTTTACCTATTAAGGTGACTTATTCCTTGGATAGGTTAGCGGTCTATATTAGAGATAGTAAGGTTACATGAGTCCGTCAACGATAATCTTGGATCGGATCGTGATTTCGTCACGATTTTGGGGAGCCTTTCAGAAGGCGTTTGGTTAGAAGCTCTGTTTGAGCACGGCTTGTCACCCCCAATGAATGGTCAATCTAAAAGAACTATCCAAACCTTGGAGGATATGTTAAGGGCATGTGTTTTGGATCAAAGGGAAGTGGGTCATCCACCATCGTTGAGTTCATATAACCAACAGTTATCATGCAAGCATCGTATGGCACCATACGAGGCCCTCTGTGGACGGAAATGTCAATCTCCTAATGTTGGTATGAACCGAAAAAGCAGAGTTTACTCGACCTAATATTGTGAGGGAAACAACAGAACAAATTAAGAAAATAAGGGATAAGGTTCTTCCTGCTAAAGTCGCAGAAAAACTATACGGACAAGCGGCAAAACGCTAGATTTTAAGAAGGGGACCATGTGTTCCTAAGAATCACCCCCCACCAGGCATACCAAGCAATGAAAGTAAAGAAATTGAGCCCCAGATTTCTTGGCTGAAATCCTTAACAACTAGTCTTAGCTTATTGTATAGCCCTACCCCAGAGTCTGTTCTGCTGTAACACCCTAATAATTAACCCAATACACCTAGGCGTGATTAATTACTAGACTTTACTCTTTGCTTCAGTTCCTTAATCATGCTTTGAAAATACTTAGTGAAATTACGAGCCATTTTTTTTTAAACATAATTGAAAACGTGAGCCGCGCTTAACGTGAATGATTTAGCAAAATTTAAAAGACACATAGGAATTTACAAACATCACATCATAATATATTGGCTCCATCATCCAGCATCCATAATTACATATCATATAGATATTTTGCCTACCAACAGAATAAGACTAAGTGTAGGCAATCTAATAAAACATAAATAATATATGGATGGAAGGACATCCATTAATGGCACCTAGTAATAACACTCAGGGATAGGGATAGATATCTGAAATATACGAGTGAAACTAAGGATTCAAGTTCAGCTACGGTGAAGCCTCAATGTGATTCACGAACGCTTCCTTCTCTGAAGACGAGATGGAAAGAAAAATAGAGGGAGTGAGAAACTTATAAAAAGAATCTCAGTAGGGTACTCACCTCATGATGCATTGTGTCATCATCATCGTCCCCAGGAACCTCGGGTTATTATGAAATAGTGAGCATGCTAAGATTGATTTATTAAGTTCGAAAATATACTTTACCGAGGTTCGTCGGTTTTAATCATGCGTCTTATAATGCATCATAAACTTAGCATGTCATGTTTATAATGAACTTTTCCTTTCATATATAATAACATAGTTATGCATAAAATCACATCATATTCCTCATCATCATTTCATAATACTATGCATAGCAGAATATCATATTTCTCATCATCATCTCATAAATACTATGCATAGCAGAACATCATATTCACATAATGCATTTACTTAGTTTCTTAGGTGACTTAAAGTTACTTTCATCATCATTTTCCTGGGCCACCCTATACTCCACCCTTTTGGGAGTAATCTAGGTTATGAGCTCATACCTTGCTAGTCGTCACCAGCACATACTTATCCCTTTTGATAAGTAAAAATTCCGTCTCTACCCTTTTGAGAGAACAGGGGGCAAGAATCACCTTTTCACCGCCTATAGTTTGACGGGTCCAAAGGATCATTTTCTCATATATTTTGAGTCACCTTTAAGTCTTTGCATGTTATATCATAATACAATTCTTCATTCATAATCATCATAACATTTTCTCATTTATAGTCTTATGCCGAAATAATATATACCAACTGTAATCATGCATCTGGGAGATTCCAGGAAAGAGAGGTGGGTCACAATGGACACGCTTAAATACCAAATCTTTCCTTAGCCAGAATCTTTCCAAATTGCACTCTTACAAGTAATACACTTTCTTCCAGGTAACAGAATATGTCTTTATTTCATGCATAAGTTTTCATTGTTTGCAACAACAACTATAACATACAAACCAGGGAATCAATCAATGACACCAAATTCTTAATAAGCATCAAATCACATTTTAAGTACACATAAATTACTAGCTTCCCATAAAATTCTTACAAAGTTTTAAAACTCTTTTAGAACTAATTCCTTTTGTTAAACTTGAAAGAAGTCATAGGACTTTAGGCCTAAATTAACCATGGGACCGATTTATAACTTGAAAGAATGTTCATAATTAAATCTTTCACTTAAGATAAAAGGAGCAAGTCTTGAGCTTTAGAGATTTAGGTGACATCTTTGAATTATTACCATGCTATGCAACCTTATTTTAATCTTATCTTTATAAGGTGATAGCTTGGAATTATAAACATGATATGCAATTCCATTTCTTTATCTTTAAGATTTAAGGTGATAACTTGAAAATTAAACATGATGCAAGAACTTGTAATATAAACATGATGCAAGAAACTGAAGCGGTAATCCAAGGGACCGGTGAGGGAGAAGAGAATCTTAAGCAACCGGTAGTCCCAGGACCGGTGAGGGAGATGAGAATTACATTTTTTTTAAGCTCCAATTCTCAAGACTTCTTAAAGAATAAATTCTTTAACTCCAATTATCTCATTTCTTCGCTTATGATTCATAAGCAAGTCTTTGAGCTCTAGGATTTTTAGGTGATGACATAAAATAAACATGCCATGCATTGACTCTTTTAGCCATTATAAAATAAAGTGAGAGCATAAAATAAACATGAGATGCAACTTCTTTATTATCTTTAGAGATTAAGTGACAACTTGAAATTTAAACATGAAATGCAAGCTTGAAATTTAAACATGAGATATGCAAGTTCATTTATTTATTCTTGAGAATTTAGTGATGACATAAAATAAATATGGTTATGCAAGGCATAAACTTAAACATGGATGCAAGTTCACTTGATCTCTTTACTAGAGCTCCTTCAAGACTTTAAGAGAATTATGTTTTCAACCCAATATATGTATCTTAGCAAGACAAAGTAAAAATACATATTTCATATTCAAACCTCAAGATAAAAACATTATTCTTTAAAGTTTTGCATTAAATGGAATGTTCAAGCTTTAGAGGCCTAACTTGTGATGGATTTACAACCCATATTCAAGGTCCTCATCATCAAGCCATCATTTCATTCCTTCCTAGGCCATTTGGCCGAAACCATGAAAGGAAAATAAGGAAAGAAAAACTGAAATTTTAGAAGCTTTGGAAACTAGTGAAACCTTCAAGTTTTAGAGATCTAACTTGTGAAAGCTTTGCAACCAACACTCAAGAATCTCATCATCAAACCATGGTCTCATCATAAGCTAGGCCATATGGCCAAAATACTTTAAAAAGAAAGGAAGAAGAAACTGAAAATGAAAACTTAAAAGAAAGCTCATGAAAACATCATTTTGAACTAGAACATAACTTGCTTAGCATAAAATAAACTTAGAAACAACTCCCTACCTAATTTGATTTGAAAGAAAGGAAGAGAACTTGGTTTCCTTGAGTGAAATGAAGAAAATATCCTTGAAAACTGAAGGGAGAATTCAGCCAAGAGAAAGAAAGAAAGAAAGCTTTTGGTGCTCCTAAAACTAGAATTTGTGTAAGTTATGAACTAAGCATCTAAACTATCTTCAAGCATGCCTATTTATAGAGATTTTGCAGCTCATAAATGGACAAAGGAAGGAAAGAAATCTGACCAAAAATTAGAGGAAAAAAAATAAGGAAGAAAAATCATTTTGTTTGGTGGCTTAAAACATGGAATCATGTTTCCATGTTTTCATGATTCTTTGTTTTCATTCTTTGGATTTTTGTGTAATAATTTTCTGACTTATTACTCAATAATTTCGTGCATTACAGCCTTGTGGAAGAGGATTTTGTGTGTTCCATGTATTTTTTAGGTGTAGGCAAGGTATTCATGCAATTTAGAGAATTTACGGTTAAGGGTTTAAGTGAATTACTAAGCAATTTGGGTGTTTTAAGCAATTTTAGGTTCTAATCAATCTAAATAAATAATTTTGACTCTAGATTAGTAATTAGAATTTAATAAGCTTTAATTTGAGCCTAATATTGCTTAGGTTTCGTTAGACAAATCAAAAATCTCAAAATTTGTAAAACTACAAAGACAGGGGCAAAACGGTCATTTTACTTAAAAATTGCCCGAGACCACCCGAGCTTAACCAATGGTTAATCATGGCTTAAAAACACCTTTTAACACATTTTAGTGAGGTTCGGGCTAAGTCGGCACGCAAATCGGAGTTAAAACGGGTAAGGGCGTTTTGGTCATTTCGCGTCGGAGCTCAAAATTAGGATTCTTCTCCTCTATTAACACACATAACACAAACAATCCCTTATTAACATCAAAACATCCCCTTGAGGATGGGTGGGGCCCACGATCCTCATTTTCTGAGTAAAATAACCTCAGGGGCATTTTGGTCATTTTACACGTACAGAAAATTGGGGTTTGCAATACTTGCACGAATTGCTCCTAACTTCTCTTCTAACGTTATATTCCTTTATTAAGGATTGTTTGGTCTCAAATTTTATATAATATTTACCTACGGTAATTCGGTAATTCCTAATGATAGTAAAAATTACAGTAAAAATTGGGCGTTACATTACTCCCCTCCTTAAAAAGAATTTCGCCCTCGAAATTCGTTACCTGAGAATAGCTCTCGATCCTGTGCTTGCATGTCTGATTCAAGCTCCCATGTAACTTCTTCGGTTTCATCTTGTCCCCATGCTACTTTGACTAGGGGTACAACCTTGTTCCTTAACTGCTTAACTCCTCGGTCAACGATTCTCGTGGGTGGTAAGTTAAACGTTAGGTCATCTCTTAATTGTACATGTTCTGGCTCTAGTACATGACTTGGGTCAGAATGATATTTCCTTAACTGGGAGACATGGAAAACATCATGAAGGTTGGACAGACTCGGGGGTAGGGCTATACGGTAGGCTACATATCCTATTTTGCTAAGGATTTCAAACGGACCAAGAAATCTGGGGCTCAATTTCTTTACTTTCATTGCTCGGCCTATGCATGTGGTGGGGGTGATTCTTAGGAACACATGGTCCCCTTCTTGAAAATCTAGCGGTTTTCGCCGCTTGTCCGCATAGTTTTCTCTCGACTTTGAGCGGTAAGAATTTTATCCCTAATTTTCTTAATTTGTTCCGTTGTTTCCCTCACAATATCAGGTCCAAGTAGACTTTGCTCTCGGGCTCATACCAACATAAAGGTGATTGACACTTCCGTCCATAGAGGGCCTCGTATGGTGCCATACCGATACTTGCATGATAACTGTTGTTATATGCAAATTCAATAATCAGGTACTTATCCCAACTCTCTCTTTGATCTAAAACACAAGCCCTCAACATGTCCTCCAAAGTTTGGATAGTTCTTTCAGATTGACCGTCCGTTTGGGGGATAAGCCGTGCTCAAACACAGCTTTGAACCAAACGCCTTCTGAAAGGCTCCCCAAAACCGTGACGTGAATCGCGGATCTCGATCAGAGATTATCGTCGACGGTCTCCGTGTAACCTTACTATCTCCTGAATATATAACTGTGCTAACCTATCCAAGGAATAAGTCACCTTAATAGGTAAAAAGTGGGCTGACTTAGTCAACCGATCCACTATTACCCAAATGGCGTCATGATTCGCTTGGGTCCTCGTAGTCCAATTACAAAATCCATGGAGATACTATCCCACTTCCACTCGGGGATTGATAGGGGTTGCAACATTCCAGAGGGTCTTTGGTGCTCAATCTTCACCTTTTGACATACCAAGCATTTATTCACCCATGTGCACACATCCTTTTTCAATCCAGGCCACAGAACATCTTCCTCAAATCTTGATACATCTTGGTGGCACAGGATGGAGGGTGAAATGACTCTTATGGGCTTCCTCCAAAATATCCTTCGGAGGTCACCACTAGCAGGTACACATATACGACCTTCAAACCTCCATAAACTATCATTCCCTTGGGTAAAACCTTTCAACTTATCAGCTCTTCCTCCTCTAAGGTCTCTTGAAATTCTCTATCTTTCCTTTGGGCTTGAGCAATTCTTTCCTTGAATTCACTTGTCACACTAAGGTGACAAGCTCTTATGCCCTTAGTGGTCAAGGTCATTCCTAGGTTGAGGTCTCTAAATTGCTCAATTAACTCAATCTCTTTCACCATCAAACGGGACACTTGTAAGGATTTCCTACTTAGGGCATCAGCTACAACATTAGCTTTACCTGGATGATAGTTTAACCCGAAATCATAATCTTTTAAAAACTCCATCCACCTTCTTTGCCTCATGTTTAGCTCTTTTTGATCAAAGAGATATTTCAAACTCTTGTGATCAGAAAACACCTCAAACCTCACTCCGTATAAATGGTGTCTCCAAATCTTTAGAGCAAACACGACAGCGGCTAACTCAAGGTCATGGGTGGGGTAATTTGCCTCATGTGGCTTGAGTTGCCTCGATGCATAGGCCACCACTTGCCTATCCATCGTACACAACCCAAACCCTTCCTCGAAGCATCACAGTACACTTCGAAAGGCACATTGGGGTCGGGTAACACTAAAACGGGGTTGAGGTTAGCTTGTGTTTCAGCTCTTGAAAGCTCTTTTCACACTCGGGGTCCATGAAAAAGAGGTGTTTTTCCTAGTTAGCTTAGTCAGAGGAAGGGAAATCTGGGAAAATCCCTTGATAAACCGACGGTAATAACCAGCTAAACCTAAGAAGCTCCTTACTTCATTCCGTGGTTGGTCTTTCCCAGTTTACAACCGTTTCCACCTTACTAGGATCTACAGCAATTCCTTTCTTAGATACTACATGCCCTAAAAATTTCACCTCATCCAACCAGAATTCACACTTAGAAAGCTTGGCATATAGTTTCTTTTCCTTCAGGATTTCCAGTACTATAGTTAGGTGGCGTTCATGCTCCTCGTGGGTCTTAGAGTAGATGAGAATGTCATCTATAAAGACAACCACAAACTGATCTAAATAGGGTCTAAAGATCCTATTCATGTAATCCATAAAAATTGCCGGAGCATTGGTTAATCCAAAGGACATTCCTCCAAACTCAAAATGGCCGTATCGGGTACGAAAGGCCGTTTTTGGTATATCTTCATCTCTCACCCTAATTCTGGTGGTAACCTGACCTCAAATCAATCTTAGAAAACATTTGCCCTTTAAGCTGGTCCATCAAGTCATCTATCCTAGGCAAAGGGTATTTGTTCTTCACTGTCACTTTATTCAATTGCCTATAGTCAACACACATCCTCATACTCCCATCCTTTTTCTTCACAAACAACACAGGGGCTCCCCAAGGTGACGCACTAGGTCTAACAAACTTTTTCTCCAATAAATCCTCCAATTGAGCTTTCAACTCGGTCAACTCTAATGGGGACATCCTGTATGGGGCTATGGATATGGGACCTGCACAGAAGCAATTCTATGGAAAACTCTATCTCTCTTGGGGGAAACTCTGGTATCTCATTCTGGAAATACTTCGGGATAATTTCTTACTATCGGTATCTCATCGATACTTTGCTCAAAGTCTACATCACTAGCGCTAAGAAAATATAACCTTTACTCTCACCCTTACCACAGTCCATTTCCAGCAGTTATGTAAAGACTTATGGGTTTCTTAGGTCTAATGGGAACAGGAAGAAAAGTAATGGTTTTCTCATAGCAGTTTAACGTACACGGTTGGCTTCAAGCCAATCCATGCCAAGAATCACATCTAAACCTTGCATGGGTAAGCAAATGAGATCTAAAACAAATGATCTATTCTCAATAACAAAATGGCAATCTAAACAACATTTACAAGTCCTAACGGGTTTTCCAATAGGGTAGAAACAATAAGGTCAAAAGGAAGCTCAGTTATATGCAAGTTAAGGGTTTTAACACACGAGTGGGAGATAAAAGAATGGGAAGCGCAGAATCATACAGTACAATTAAGTTTCTACCATACATATTACACTTACCTTCCACGAGATTTCGTGACTTTGTCGTTTCTTCACATTAACGGTGAATACCCTTCCTTGGTATTCTGGCTTGGGATTGGGGGTTGGCGGGTTCCTTTCTGTGCATTCTCGGGAGTAATGACCTGGTTTTCACAGGTAGCACACGTTTGTTCCGGCTCGACATGGCATGCTCCCATGATTCTTGCCGCACTTGGGACATTCCATGGATGGCACGGGTCGTGGAGGTGCTGGACCTCTTTGTGGTGCTTTCCCTTTATTGTTATTATTGTTGTTGTTGCGATTGTTGTTGGGATTATTATAGCGGTTGTTGTTGTTGTTCGGTCTTCCTTGATGAAAGTTCCTTTGTGGCACTTGTGATCTTGATTGATGTGGAAATGGAGGTCGATTTTGCCTCTTGAACTGTTGACCTTGAGGTGTCAGCTTTTTGATGATATTCTCAGACTTTGAAGTACCCAGCTTCTCTGCCCTTCAATGATGCGGCATTTGTTGACTAAGGTAGAGAAATCCCTGAATTTCCAAGTGCGCAACTGCCACATTAAGTTCTCCCTTTAACCCTGACTCGTATTTAATGCATTTCCAATACTCATCAGGGTTACCTTGGTACATCCTTGAGAACTTAATGAGTTCCTCAAATTGGCAGTATCCTGAGCCACATTCATATTCCCCTGGACAAGTTGCATGAATTCAATGTCCTTAGCATTTCTAACCGACTCGGAAAGTACTTCTCGTAAAAATGGACCTTGAATAATTCCCAATCAATGTCCACTTCGGTTGCCTCCAGGAGTCTTCGAACACCGTCCACCAAAGGGCATCACCCTCAAGCATGTGGGTGGCAAAAGTGACCTTCTCTCCTCGGAACATGGAACTACAGCAAAGACCTTCTCAATATTCCGAATCCATTCATCTGCTACATTAGGATTCAGGGTCCCCTTGAAAACAGGTGGATTCGCCTTACGAAATTCCCGAAACGAGCATGTTCGGGAATTTCATGTCCTTGATTTATATTAGCTTGACGATTCTGATCCATCCGTTCCATCATCATTCTCATGGTCCTTGCTACGTCGCGAAGTGCTTCAGCGGTCTCATTATCTTGGTTATTCTGTGCGCGCTCCTAGTCTGTTGTCGTCGTGCCATTGGTCCCTATACACACAAAACGGCAACACTGAGGTGATCAAGCCCAATATTCCATGCAAAGTGAGCAAGTTACCATGGCACTTTCAACATCCAGTAGTCATGTATTTCTAATCCTCAAGCTCATCCTAATGATAAACATCTACACATGACATTACTAACGTATTATGCTTTAGAAGCATAGTCAGTCCAATCCTAAGCTAGATAGAAGGAAACTCTGATACCAAAATGTAACACCCTAATAATTAACCCAATACACCTAGGCGTATGATTAATTACTAGACTTTACTCTTTGCTTCAGTTCCTTAATCATGCTTTGAAAATACTTAGTGAAATTACGAGCCATTTTTTTTAAACATAATTGAAAACGTGAGCCGCGCTTAACGTGAATGATTTAGCAAAATTTAAAAGACACATAGGAATTTACAAACATCACATCATAATATATTGGCTCCATCATCCAGCATCCATAATTACATATCATATAGATATTTTGCCTACCAACAGAATAAGACTAAGTGTAGGCAATCTAATAAAACATAAATAATATATGGATGGAAGGACATCCATTAATGGCACCTAGTAATAACACTCAGGGATAGGGATAGATATCTGAAATATACGAGTGAAACTAGGATTCAAGTTCAACTACCGGTGAGCCTCAATGTGATTCACGAACGCTTCCTTCTATTTCTGAAGACGAGATGGAAAGAAAAATAGAGGGAGTGAGAAACTTATAAAAAGAATCTCAGTAGGGTACTCACCTCATGATGCATTGTGTCATCATCATCGTCCCCAGGAACCTCGGGTTATTATGAAATAGTGAGCATGCTAAGATTGATTTATTAAGTTCGAAAATATACTTCCGAGGTTCGTCGGTTTTAATCATGCGTCTTATAATGCATCATAAACTTAGCATGTCATGTTTATAATGAACTTTTCCTTTCATATATAATAACATAGTTATGCATAAAATCACATCATATTCCTCATCATCATTTCATAATACTATGCATAGCAGAATATCATATTTCTCATCATCATCTCATAAATACTATGCATAGCAGAACATCATATTCACATAATGCATTTACTTAGTTTCTTAGGTGACTTAAAGTTACTTTCATCATCATTTTCCTGGGCCACCCTATACTCCACCCTTTTGGGAGTAATCTAGGTTATGAGCTCATACCTTGCTAGTCGTCACCAGCACATACTTATCCCTTTTGATAAGTAAAAATTCCGTCTCTACCCTTTTGAGAGAACGGACTAGGGGCAAGAATCACCTTTTCACCGCCTATAGTTTGACGGGTCCAAAGGATCATTTTCTCATATATTTTGAGTCACCTTTAAGTCTTTGCATGTTATATCATAATACAATTCTTCATTCATAATCATCATAACATTTTCTCATTTATAGTCTTATGCCGAAATAATATATACCAACTGTAATCATGCATCTAAGATTCCAGGAAAGAGAGGTGGGTCACAATGGACACGCTTAAATACCAAATCTTTCCTTAGCCAGAATCTTTCCAAATTGCACTCTTAAGTAATACACTTTCTTCCAGGTAACAGAATATGTCTTTATTTCATGCATAAGTTTTCATTGTTTGCAACAACAACTATAACATACAAACCAGGGAATCAATCAATGACACCAAATTCTTAATAAGCATCAAATCACATTTTAAGTACACATAAATTACTAGCTTCCCATAAAATTCTTACAAAGTTTTAAAACTCTTTTAGAACTAATTCCTTTTGTTAAACTTGAAAGAAGTCATAGGACTTTAGGCCTAAATTAACCATGGGACCGATTTATAACTTGAAAGAATGTTCATAATTAAATCTTTCACTTAAGATAAAAGGAGCAAGTCTTGAGCTTTAGAGATTTAGGTGACATCTTTGAATTATTACCATGCTATGCAACCTTATTTTAATCTTATCTTTATAAGGTGATAGCTTGGAATTATAAACATGATATGCAATTCCATTTCTTTATCTTTAAGATTTAAGGTGATAACTTGAAAATTAAACATGATGCAAGAACTTGTAATATAAACATGATGCAAGAAATGAAGGCGGTAGCAGGGACCAGTAGAGGGAGAAGAGAATCTTAAGCAAGGAGCGGCGGTAGTCCGCAAGGACCGTGAGATGAGAATTACATTTTTTTTTAAGCTCCAATTCTCAAGACTTCTTAAAGAATAAATTCTTTAACTCCAATTATCTCATTTCTTCGCTTATGATTCATAAGCAAGTCTTTGAGCTCTAGGATTTTTAGGTGATGACATAAAATAAACATGCCATGCATTGACTCTTTTAGCCATTATAAAATAAAGTGAGAGCATAAAATAAACATGAGATGCAACTTCTTTATTATCTTTAGAGATTAAGTGACAACTTGAAATTTAAACATGAAATGCAAGCTTGAAATTTAAACATGAGATATGCAAGTTCATTTATTTATTCTTGAGAATTTAGTTATGACATAAAATAAATATGGTTGTGCAAGGCATAAACTTAAACATGGATGCAAGTTCACTTGATCTCTTTACTAGAGCTCCTTCAAGACTTTAAGAGAATTATGTTTTCAACCCAATATATGTATCTTAGCAAGACAAAGTAAAAATACATATTTCATATTCAAACCTCAAGATAAAAACATTATTCTTTAAAGTTTTGCATTAAATGGAATGTTCAAGCTTTAGAGGCCTAACTTGTGATGGATTTACAACCCATATTCAAGGTCCTCATCATCAAGCCATCATTTCATTCCTTCCTAGGCCATTTGGCCGAAACCATGAAAGGAAAATAAGGAAAGAAAAACTGAAATTTTAGAAGCTTTGGAAACTAGTGAAACCTTCAAGTTTTAGAGATCTAACTTGTGAAAGCTTTGCAACCAACACTCAAGAATCTCATCATCAAACCATGGTCTCATCATAAGCTAGGCCATATGGCCAAAATACTTTAAAAAGAAAGGAAGAAGAAACTGAAAATGAAAACTTAAAAGAAAGCTCATGAAAACATCATTTTTGAGCTAGAAACATAACTTGTCTTAGCATAAAATGAACTTAGAAACACCTCCCTACCTAATTTGATTTGAAAGAAAGGAAGAGAACTTGGTTTCCTTGAGTGAAATGAAGCAAAATATCCTTGAAAAGCTGAAGGGAGAATTCAGCCAAGAGAAAGAAAGAAAGAAAGCTTTTGGTGCTCCTAAGACTAGAATTTGTGTAAGTTATGAACTAAGCATCTAAACTATCTTCAAGCATGCCTATTTATAGAGATTTTGCAGCTCATAAATGGACAAAGGAAGGAAAGAAATCTGACCAAAAATTAGAGAAAAAAAATAAGGAAGAAAAATCATTTTGTTTGGTGGCTTAAAACATGGAATCATGTTTCCATGTTTTCATGATTCTTTGTTTTCATTCTTTGGATTTTTGTGTAATAATTTTCTGACTTATTACTCAATAATTTCGTGCATTACAGCCTTGTGGAAGAGGATTTTGTGTGTTCCATGTATTTTTTAGGTGTAGGCAAGGTATTCATGCAATTTAGAGAATTTACGGTTAAGGGTTTAAGTGAATTACTAAGCAATTTGGGTGTTTTAAGCAATTTTAGGTTCTAATCAATCTAAATAAATAATTTTGACTCTAGATTAGTAATTAGAATTTAATAAGCTTTAATTTGAGCCTAATATTGCTTAGGTTTCGTTAGACAAATCAAAAATCTCAAAATTTGTAAAACTACAAAGAGGGGCAAAACGGTCATTTTACTTAAAAATTGCCCGAGACCACCCGAGCTTAACCAATGGTTAATCATGGCTTAAAAACACCTTTTAACACATTTTAGTGAGGTTCGGGCTAAGTCGGCACGCAATCGGAGTTAAAACGGGTAAGGGCGTTTTGGTCATTTCGCGTCGAAGCTCAAAATTAGGATTCTTCTCCTCTATTAACACACATAACACAAACAATCCCTTATTAACATCAAAACATCCCCTTGAGGATGGGTGGGGCCCACGATCCTCATTTTCTGAGTAAAATAACCTCAGGGGCATTTTGGTCATTTTACACGTCCAGAAAATTGGGGTTTGCAATACTTGCACGAATTGCTCCTAACTTCTCTTCTAACGTTATATTCCTTTATTAAGGATTGTTTGGTCTCAAATTTTATATAATATTTACCTACGGTAATTCGGTAATTCCTAATGATAGTAAAAATTCCAGTAAAAATT
>JAMLFY010000841.1:0-22561 GCA_030441495.1 Dalbergia oliveri
TTAAATATTATATAAAATTTGAGACCAAACAATCCTTAATAAAGGAATATAACGTTAGAAGAGAAGTTAGGAGCAATTCGTGCAGTATTGCAAACCCAAAATTTCTGTACGTGTAAAATGACCAAAATGCCCCTGAGGTTATTTTACTAAGAAAATGAGGATCGTGGGCCCCACCCATCCTCAAGGGGATGTTTTGATGTTAATAAGGGATTGTTTGTGTTATGTGTGTTAATAGAGGAGAAGAATCCTAATTTTGAGTTCAGACGCGAAATGACCAAAACGCCCAAGCCTTTTAACTTCAATTTGCGTGCCGACTTGAGCCCGAACCTCACTAAAATGTGTTAAAAGGTGTTTTTAAGCCATGATTAACCATTGGTTAAGCTCGTGGTCTCGGGCAATTTTTAAGTAAAATGACCGTTTTGCCCCTGCTCTTTGTGCAGTTTTACAAATTTTGAGATTTTTGATTCGTCTAACGAAACCTAAGCAATATTAGGCTCAAATTAAAGCTTATTAAATTCTAATTATTAATCTAGAGTCAAAATTATTTATTTAAATTGATTAGAACCTAAAATTGCTTTAAAACACTCAAATTGCTTACTAATTCACCTAAGCCCTTAACAAATTCTCTAAATTGCATGAATACCTTGCCTACACCTAAATAATACATGGAACACACAAAACCCTCTTCCATGAGGCTGTAATGCACGAAATTATTCAGCCATAATCATTAGAATTATTGCACACTAAAACATAATGCCAAAAATCACCATAAAACAAGGAACTTTGAAACATGATTCCATGTTTTAAGCCACCAAACAAGATGATTTTTCCTTCCTTGTCTCCTCCTCAAATTGGTCAGATTTTCCTCCTCCTCTTGTCCATTTATGAGCTTGAATTCTCTATAAATAGGCATGCTTAGAAGTCATTAGAGACTTGCTCAAAAATTTCACAACTTCAAGTTTTTCCTAAGCACCAAAAGCTTTCTTTCTTCCTTCCCCCTTGGCTGAAATTCTTTCTTCAAGTTTTCAAGAATATTTTCTTTCATTTCACTCCAAGAAACCAAGTTCTCTTCCTTTCCTTCAAATCAGATTAGGTAGGGAGTTGTTTTTAAGTTTATTTCTATGTTTTGCTAAGTGTTGTTCTTGGTTCAAAATGATGATTTCATGGATTTTCTCTAGTTTTTCCATTTGGTTTTCTTCTTCCTTTTTCTTTAACCAATTCGGCCATATGGCCTAGGTGGGACTAAGATGATGGCTTGATGATGAGGACCTTGAAGGTGGGTTGTGAATCCATCACAAGTTAGGCCTCTAAAGCTTGAAAGTTCCACTTGATGCAAAACTTTAAAGAATAATGTTTTTATGATGATTTTATGATCTTGAGTTTAGAACTTGAAAGATGTATTTTTCACTTTGTCTTGCTAAGATATATTGGGTTGAATTTATATTTCTCTAAAGTCTTGAAGCTCTAGTAAAGAAATAAAATGAACTTGCATCCATGTTTAAGTTTATGCCTTGCATAACCATGTTTACTTTCTATGTCATCACTAAATTCTCAAGAATGAATAAATGAACTTGCATATTCATGTTTAAATTTCCAAGCTTGCATTTCATGTTTATATTTCAAGTTGTCACTTAATCTCTAAAGATAATAAAGAAGTTGCATCTCATATTTATTTTATGCTCTCACTTTATTTTATAATGGCTAAAAGAATCAACGCATGACATGTTTATTTTTATGTCATCACCTAAAGATCCTAGAGCTCAAAGACTTGCCCAAGTATCACAAGCAAAGAAATAAGATTATTGGAGTTAAAGAATTGATTCTTTAAGAAGTCTTGAGATTGGAGCTTAAAAAGATGTAATAATAATTCTCTTCTCCCTTCAGGTCCAGTGCGGATTACCGCTCGGTTTCTTAAGATTCTCTTCTCCACTTGGTCCTATGCGGACTACCGCGCTCCAGTTTCTTGCATCATGTTTATATTTCAAGCTCTTGCATCATGTTTAATTTTCAAGTCATCACCTTAAATCTTAAAGATAAAGAAATGGATTTGCATATCATGTTTATAATTCCAAGTTATCACCTTATAATGACAAGATTAAAATGAGGTTGCATAGCATGTTTATGATTCTAAGATATCACATAAATCTCTTAAGCTCAAGACTTGCTCCTTTTATCTTAAGTGAGAATTTTAATTATGAAGATTCTTTCAAAAAGAATTAGTTTCTAAAAGAGTTTTAAAGCTTTGCAAGGATTCTACGGGAAACTAATATTTTATGTTCACTTAAAATGTGATTTTATACAATTATATGAGGTTCATGATTCAGCTTCTAATATGAGTTTAGTACCAATAAATGATGATGATTTAATATGTTTGAAGTTGTGATAATTATGGTTTATTGCTAAAGGAATGATTCTATGCATGTTAGAGATAAAACTAGCTTCCTAGAAAAGTAAAAGCAAGATTTCTAGAACTTTAGAGAATGAAATTTATGCATTCTGTCCAGAACCTTTAGTGACCTTAAGAACCAGATTTTATTATGTTTAGATAAGGGAGAATGATTCATAATTGGTTTAGTAATTAATTTTAGCATCATAGGGAAAGCCGTAACGAGAAGGGTTAAAAACGTAACTTCTAGCACACGTAAAACCTTAAGAACAACTTACCTATGCTGCCCCATATAGTCTAATAATGTTCTTAAGGCTTATAATTGATGGTAATAAATCCCTTAGATGCATAATTAATTAGTTTGATAATTAAGGTTACCCAATTTAGAGTTCGGTTATTTAAGGGAGCTTCCTGAGAATTTTAGATGACATCTTTTGATGCTTTGGAATGTAAGTTATATGATGATGTAATGCCTGAGAATTTGATATTATTGAATGATTTCATGGCTTGCATGTTATAGTTGCTATTGCAAACAATGAGAATGTTCATGCATCTTGATGATTATGATATAACATGCTAAGACTTAATGGTGACTTAAACTTATGAGGAAATGATCCTTTGGACCCATCAGACTATAGGTGGTGAAAAGGTGATCTGAGAAAATGATCCTTTGGACCCATCAGACTATAGGTGGTGAAAAGGTGATTCTTGCCCCCTAGCCCGTTCTCTCAAAAGGGTAGAGTTGGGATTTTAACTTATCAAAAGGGATAAGTATATGCTAGTGACGACTAGTAAGGTATGAGCTCATAACCTAGATTACTCCCAAAAGGGTGGAGTATAGGGTGGCCCAGGAAAATGATGATGAAAGTAACTTTAAGTCACCTAAGAAACTAAGTAAATGCATTATGTGAATATGATGTTCTGCTATGCATAGTATTTATGAGATGATGATGAGAAATATGATGTTCTTCTATGCATAGTATTATGAAATGATGATGAGGAATATGATGTGATTTTATGCATAACTATGTTATTATATATGAAAGGAAAAGTTCATTATAAACATGACATGCTAAGTTTATGATGCATTATAAGACGCATGATTAAAACCGACGAACCTCGGTAAAGTATATTTTCGAACTTAATAAATCAATCTTAGCATGCTCACTATTTCATAATAACCCGAGGTTCCTGGGGACGATGATGATGACACAATGCATCATGAGGTGAGTACCCTACTGAGATTCTTTTATAAGTTTCTCACTCCCTCTATTTTTCTTTCCATCTCGTCTTCAGAAACGAAGGAAGCGTTCGTGAATCACATTGAGGCTCAGGGTAGCTGAACTTGATCCTGCTAGTTTCACTCGTATATTTCAGATATCTATCCCTATCCCTGGAGTGTTATTACTAGGTGCCATTAATGGATGTCCTTCCATCCATATATTATTTATGTTTTGTTAGATTGCCTACACTTAGTCTTATTCTGTTGGTAGGCAAAATATCTATATGATATGTAATTATGGATGTTATATGATGGAGCCAATATATTATGATGTGATGTTTGTAAATTCCTATGTGTCTTTTAAATTTTGCTAAATCATTCACGTTAAGCGCGGCTCACGTTTTCAATTATGTTTAAAAAAAAAATGGCTCGTAATTTCACTAAGTATTTTCAAAGCATGATTAAGAAACTGAAGCAAAGAGTAAAGTCTAGTAATTAATCAGATACCTACCTAGGTGTATTGGGTTAATTATTAGGGTGTTACATTTTGGTATCAGAGGGTTCGTTCTCACGGAGCCTGAGATTGGACTGGCTATGCTTCTAAAGCATAATACGTTAGAAATGTCATGTGTATATGTTTATCATTAGGATGAGCTTGAGGATTAGAGATGCATGACTGTATGTTGCACGTGCCATGGTAACTTGCTCACTTTGCATGGAATGTTGAGCATGATCACCTCAGTGTTGCTGTTTTGTGTGTATAGGGACCAATGGCACGTCGACAACTAGGAACGCGGCACGGAATAACCAGAACAACGAAACCTGAAGCACTCCGTGATGTGGCAAGGACAATGAGGATGATGATGGATCGAATGGATCAGGATCGCCAAGCTAATGCGAATCAAGGCCATGAGATCCCGAACATGCTCGTTTTGGGGAGTTTGGGAACCCACCAGTTTCAAGGGGACCCTCAATCCAAATGTTGCAGATGAATGGATTCGGAATATTGAGAAGGTCTTTGCTGTAGTCCATGCTCAGAGGAGCAGAGGTCACTTTGCCACCCATATGCTTGAAGGTGATGCCGGTTTTTGGTGGACAGGTGCCGAAGACTCCTGGAGGCGGGACATGGACATTGATTGGGAGCTATTTAAGGTCCATTTTTATGAGAAGTATTTTCAGAGTCGGTCAAAAATGCCAAGGACATTGAGTTCATGCAACTTGTCCAAGGAAACATGAATGTAGCCCGGTACACTGCCAGATTTGAGGAACTTATTAAGTTCTCAAGGATGTATAAGGGTAACCCGACGAGTATTGGAAATGCATTAAATACGAGTCAGGGTTAAAGGCGGAGCTTAATGTGGAGGTTGCGCATTTGGAGATTAGGGATTTCTCTACCCTAGTTAACAAATGCCGCATCATTGAAGAAGGGCGGAGAAAGTTGAGCACCTCAAAGTCGGATAATATCACCAAGAAGCTGACACCTCAAGGTCAGCAATTCAAGAGGCATAATCGACCCCATTCCCACCTCAATCGAGACCCCAAGGTCCACAAAGGAACTTTCAACAAGGAAGGCCGAACAACAACAACAACCGCTATAACAACCGCTACAACAACAACCCCAACAACAATCACAACAACAACAATAACAACAACAAGGGGAAAGCACCACAAAGGGGTCCAGCAGCACCTCCACGACCCCCACCATCCATGGATTGTCCAAGTGCGGCAAGAATCATGGGAGCATGCCATGTCGAGCCGGAACAAATGTATGCTATCGGTGTGGAAAGGGCCACTACTCTCGAGAATGCACGGAGAGGAACCCGCCAACCCCAATCCCAAGCCGCAATATCAAGGAAGGGTTTTTACCGTTAATCCTGAAGAAACGACAAGTCACGGAATCTCGTGGAAGGTAAGTGTAACATGTATGGTAAAAACTTAATTGTACTATATGATTCTGGCGCTTCCCATTCTTTTATCTCCCACTCATGTGTTAAAAGCCTTAACTTACATGTGACTGAACTTCCTTTTGACCTTATTGTTTCTACCCTGGAAAACCCGTTAGGACTTGTAAATGTTGTTTAGATTGCAATTTTGTTATTGAGAATAGATCCTTTGTTTTAGATCTTATTTGCTTACCCATGCAAGGTTTAGATGTGATTCTTGGCATGGATTGGCTTGAGGCCAACCGTGTCCTGTTAAACCTATGAGAAAACCATCACTTTTCTTCCTGTTCCCATTGAACCTAAGAAACCCATAAGTCTATACATAACATGGAAATGGACTATGGTAAGGGTGAGAATAAAGGTTATATTTTCCTAGCCGCTAGTGATGTAGACTTTGAGCAAAGTATCGATGAGATACCAATAGTAAGGAATTATCCAAAGTATTTCAGATGAGATACCAGAGTTTCCCCCAAGAGAGATAGAGTTTTCCATAGAATTGCTTAGGTGCAGGTCCCATATCCATAGCCCCATCAGGATGTCCCCATTAGAGTTGACCGAGTTAAAAGCTCAATTGGAAGATTTATTGGAGAAAAAGTTTGTTAGGCCTAGTGCATCACCTTGGGAGCCCCTGTGTTGTTTGTGAAGAAAAAGGATGGGAGTATGAGGATGTGTGTTGACTATAGGCAATTGAATAAAGTGACGTGAAGAACAAATACCCTTTGCCTAGGATAGATGACTTGATGGACAGCTTAAAGGTGCAGTCGTGTTTTCTAAGATTGATTTGAGGTCAGGTTACCACCAGATTAGAGTAAGAGATGAAGATATACCGAAAACGGCCTTTCGCACTCGATACGGCCATTTTGAGTTTGCAGTAATGTCCTTTGGATTAACCAATGCTCCAGCAATTTTTATGGATTACATGAATAGGATCTTTAGACCCTATTTAGATCAGTTCGTGGTTGTCTTCATAGATGACATTCTCATCTACTCTAAGACCCACGAGGAGCATGAATGCCACCTAACCATAGTACTGGAAATCCTGAAGGAAAAGAAACTATATGCCAAGCTTTCTAAGTGTGAATTCTGGTTGGATGAGGTGAAATTTTTAGGGCATGTAGTATCTAAGAGAGGAATTGCTAGATCCTAGTAAGGTGGAAACGGTTGTAACTGGGAAAGACCAACCACGGTAACTGAAGTAAGGAGCTTCTTAGGTTTAGCTGGTTATTACCGTCGGTTTATCAAGGGATTTTCCAGATTTCCCTACCTGACCAAGCTAACTAGGAAAACACCTCTTTTCATGGACCAGGAGTGTGAAAAGAGCTTTCAAGAGCTAAAACACAAGCTAACCTCAACCCCTGTTTTAGTATTACCCGACCCCAATGTGCCTTTCGAAGTGTCCTGTGATGCTTCGAGGAAAGGTTTGGGTTGTGTATTGATGCAAAATAGGCAAGTGGTGGCCTATGCATCAAGGCAACTCAAGCCACATGAGGCAAATTACCACCCATGACCTTGAGTTAGCCGCTCGTGTTTGCTCTAAAGATTTGGAGACACCATTTATACGGAGTGAGGTTTGAGGTGTTTTCCGATCACAAGAGTTTGAAATATCTCTTTGATCAAAAAGAGCTAAACATGAGGCAAAGAAGGTGGATGGAGTTTTTAAAAGATTATGATTTCGGGTTAAACTATCATCAGGTAAAGCTAATGTTGTAGCTCATGCCCTAAGTAGGAAATCCTTACAAGTGTCCCGTTTGATGGTAAAGGAGGTTGAGTTAATTGAGCAGTTTAGAGACCTAAACCTAGGGATGACCTTGACCACTAAGGGCATAAGAGCTTGCCATCTTAGTGTGACGAGTGAATTCAAGGAAAGAATTGCTCAAGCCCAAAGGGAAGATACAGAATTTCAAGAAACCTTAGAGGCGGTAAGAGCTGATAAGTTGAAAGGTTTTACCCAAGGGAATGATAGTTTGTGGAGGTTTGAAGGTCGTATATGTGTACCTGCTAGTGGTGACCTCGAAAGGATATTTTGGAGGAAGCCCATAAGAGCCATTTTACCCTTCATCCTGGTGCCACCAAGATGTATCAAGATTTGAAGAAGATGTTCTGGTGGCCAGGATTGAAGAAGGATGTGTGCACATGGGTGAGTAAGTGCTTGGTGTGTCAAAAGGTGAAGATTGAGCACCAAAAACCTTCGGAATGTTGCAACCCCTGTCAATCCCCGAGTGGAAGTGGGATAGTGTCTCCATGGATTTTGTAACTGGACTACCGAGGACCCAAGCGAATCATGACGCCATTTGGGTAATAGTGGATCGGTTGACTAAATCAGCCCACTTTTACCTATTAAGGTGACTTATTCCTTGGATAGGTTAGCGGTATATATTCAGGAGATAGTAAGATTACATGGAGTCCGTCGACAATAATCTCGGATCGAGATCGCGATTCACGTCACGATTTTGGGGAGCCTTTCAGAAGGCGTTTGGTTCAAGGCTGTGTTTGAGCACGGCTTATCACCCCCGGACGGTCAATTCTGAAAGAACTATCCAAACTTTGGAGGACATGTTGAGGGCATGTGTTTTAGATCAAAGGGGAGTTGGGATAAGTACCTCCCGCTAATTGAATTTGCATATAACAACAGTTATCATGCAAGTATCGGTATGGCACCATACGAGGCCCTCTATGGACGGAAGTGTCAATCACCTCTATGTTGGTATGAGCCCGGAGAGCAAAGTCTACTCAAGGATATTGTGAGGGAAACGACGGAACAAATCAAGAAGATTAGGGATAAGATTCTTCGCTCAAGTCGCAGAAAAACTATGCGGACAAGCGGCGAACCGCTAGATTTTCAAGAAGGGGACCATGTGTTCCTAAGAATCACCCCCACAGGCATAGGCCGAGCAATGAAAGTAAAGAAATTGAGCCCAGATTTCTTGGTCCGTTTGAAATCCTTAGCAAAATAGGATCTGTAGCCTACGTATAGCCTACCCAGAGTCTGTCCAACCTTCATGATGTTTTCCATGTCTCCAGTTAAGGAAATATCATTCTGACCCAAGTCATGTACTAGAGCCAGAACATGTACAATTAAGAGATGACCTAACGTTTACTTACCACCCACGAGAATCGTTGAGGAGAAGTTAAGCAATTAAGAAACAAGGCTGTACCCCTAGTCAAAGTAGCATGGGGACGAGGTGAAACCGAAGAATTTACATGGAAGCTGGAATCAGACATGCAAGCACAATCCCGAGCTATTCTCAGTAACGATTTCGAGGCGAAATTCTTTTTAAGGAGGGGAGTAATGTAACGCCCCAATTTTTATGTAATTTTTACCTGTCATTAGAATTACCGAATTACGTAGGTAAATATTATATAAAATTTGAGACCAAACAATCCTTAATAAAGGAATATAACGTTAGAAGAAAAGTTAGGAGCAATTCGTGCAAATATTGCAAACCCAAATTTATGTACGTGTAAAATGACCAAAATGCCCCTGAGGTTATTTTACTAAAATGAGGATCGTGGGCCCCACCCATCCTCAAGGGGATGTTTTGATGTTAATAAGGGATTGTTTGTGTTATGTGTGTTAATAGAGGAGAAGAATCCAATTTTGAGTTCAGACGCGAAATGACCAAAACGCCCTGCGGTTTTAACTCAAATTGCGTAGGTAAGCCCGAACCTCACTAAAATGTTTTAAAAGGTGTTTTTAAGCCATGATTAACCATTGGTTAAGCTCGGTGGTCTTCGGGCAATTTTTAAGTAAAATGACCGTTTTGCTCTTTGTAGGTTTACAAATTTTGAGATTTTTGATTCGTCTAACGAAACCTAAGCAATATTAGGCTCAAATTAAAGCTTATTAAATTCTAATTACTAATCTAGAGTCAAAATTATTTATTTAGATTGATTAGAACCTAAAATTGCTTAAAACACCCAAATTGCTTAGTAATTCACTTAAGCCCTTAACCGTAAATTCTCTAAATTGCATGAATACCTTGCCTACACCTAAATAATACATGGAACACACAAAACCCTCTTCCATGAGGCTGTAATGCACGAAATTATTGAGCCATAATCATTAGAATTATTGCAAGATAATGCACTAAAACATAATGCCAAAAATCACCATAAAACAAGGAATTTGAAACATGATTCCATGTTTTAAGCCACCAAACAAGATGATTTTTCCTTCCTTGTTTCCTCCTCAAATTTAATCAGATTTTCCTCTTCTCTTGTCCATTTATGAGCTTGAATTCTTCTATAAATAGGCATGCTTAAGAGTCATTAACTTGCTCAAAAATTTCACAAATTCAAGTTTTTCCAAAGCACAAAAACTTTCTTTCTTTCTTCCTCTTGGCTGAAATTCTTTCTTCAAGTTTTCAAGAATATTTTCTTCATTTCACTCCAGAGAACCAAGTTCTCTTCCTTTCCTTCAAATCAGATTAGGTAGGGAGTTGTTTTTAAGTTTATTTCTATGTTTGCTAAGTTGCTGTTCAAAATGAACAACTTAGTTTTTCCATTTGGTTTTCTTCTTCCTTTTCTTTAACCAATTCAGCCATATGGCCTAGGTGGGACTAAGATGATGGCTTGATGATGAGGACCTTGAAGGTGGGTTGTGAATCCATCACAGTTAGCCTCTAAAGCTTGAAAGTTCCACTTGATGCAAAACTTTAAAGAATGATATTTTTATGATGTTTTTATGATCTTGAGTTTAGAACTTGAAAGATGTATTTTTCACTTTGTCTTGCTAAGATATATTGGGTTGAATTTATATTTCTCTAAAGTCTTGGAGAAGCTTAGTAAAGAAATAAAATGAACTTGCATCCATGTTTAAGTTTATGCCTTGCATAACCATGTTTACTTCTATGTCATCACTAAATTCTCAAGAATGAATAAATGAACTTGCATATTCATGTTTAAATTTCCAAGCTTGCATTTCATGTTTATATTTCAAGTTGTCACTTAATCTTCAAAGATAATAAAGAGTTGCATCTCATATTTATTTTATGCTCTCACTTTATTTTATAATGGCTAAAAGAATCAACGCATGACATGTTTATTTTATGTCATCACCTAAAGATCCTAGAGCTCAAAGACTTGCCCAAGTATCACAAGCAAAGAAATAAGATTATTGGAGTTAAAGAATTGATTCTTTAAGAAGTCTTGAGATTGGAGCTTAAAAGATGTAATAATAATTCTTCTCCCACTTTAGGTTAATGCGGATTACCGCGCTCCGACTTCTTAAGATTCTCTTCTCCTCACATTGGTCCTATGCGACTACCGCGCTCCAAGTTTCTTGCATCATGTTTATATTTAAGGTCTTGCATCATGTTTAATTTTCAAGTCATCACCTTAAATCTTAAAGATAAAGAAATGGATTTGCATATCATGTTTATAATTCCAAGTTATCACCTTATAATGACAAGATTAAAATGAGGTTGCATAGCATGTTTATGATTCTAAGATATCACATAAATCTCTTAAGCTCAAGACTTGCTCCTTTTATCTTAAGTGAGAATTTTAATTATGAAGATTCTTTCAAAAAATTAGTTTCTAAAAGAGTTTTAAAGCTTGCAAGGATTCTACAAACTAATATTTTATGTTCACTTAAAATGTGATTTTATACAATTATATGAGGTTCATGATTCGGCTTCTGATATGAGATTAGTACCAATAAATGATGATGATTTAATATGTTTGAAGTTGTGATAATTATGGTTTATTGCTAAAGGAATGATTCTATGCATGTTAGAGATAAAACTAGCTTCCTAAAAAGGGTAAAAGCAAGATTTCTAGAACTTTAGAGAATGAAATTTATGGTTACTGTACAGAAGCCTTAGTGACCTTAAGAACCAGATATTATTATGTTTAGATAAGGGACAATGATTCATAATTGGTTTAGTAATTAATTTTAGCATCATAGGGAAAGTTGATAACGAGAAGGGTTAAAGGTAACTTCTAGCATGTAAACCTTTAAGAACAACTTCCTGCTATGCTTTCCCATATAGTCTAATAATGTTCTTAAGGCTTATAATTGATGGTAATAAATCCCTTAGATGCATAAGTAATTAGTTTGATAATTAAGGTTACCCAATTCAGAGTTCGGTATTGAGGAGGCTTCCTTGTGAGAATTTTAGATGACAAGTCTTTGATGCTTTTCAAAATGTCATTATATGATGAGTGATGCCTCCTGAGAAAATTATGATATTATTGAATGATTTCATGGCTTGCATGTTATAGTTGCTATTGCAAACAATGAAGATGTTCATGCATCTTGATGATTATGATATAACATGCTAAGACTAATGGTGACTTAAACTTCTAAGGAAATGATCCTTTGAACCATTGAGACTATAGGTGGTGAAAAGGTGATCCTAAAATGATCCTTTGATCCATCAACTATAGATGGTGAAAAGGTGATTTTTGCCCCCTAGCCCGTTCTCTCAAAAGGGTAAGTTGGGATTTTGACTTATCAAAAGGGATAAGTATATGCTAGTGACGACTAGTAAGGTATGAGCTCATAACCTAGATTACTCCAAAAGGGTGAGTATAGGGTGGCCCAGGAAAATGATGATGAAAGTAACTTTAAGTCACCTAAGAAACTAAGTAAATGCATTATGTGAATATGATGTTCTACTATGCATAGTATTTATGAGATGATGATGAAAAATATAATGTTCTGCTATGCATAGTATTATGAAATGATGATGAGGAATATGATGTGATTTTATGCATAACTATGTTATTATATATGAAAGGAAAAGTTCATTATAAACATGACATGCTAAGTTTATGATGCATTATAAGACGCATGATTAAAACCGACGAACCTCGTAAAGTATATTTTCAGAACTTAATAAATCAATCTTAGCATGCTCATCTTTCATAATAACCCCGAGGTTCCTGGGCGATGATGATGACACAATGCATCATGAGGTGAGTACCCTACTAATTCTTTATAAGTTTCTCACTCCCTTCTATTTTCTTTCCATCTCGTCTTAGAAACGAAGGAAGCGTTCGTGAATCACATTGAGGTCTTCGGGTAGCTGAACTTGATCCTACATTTACTCGTATATTAGACATCTATCCCTATCCCTAGAGTGTATTACTAGGTGCCATTAATGGATGTCCTTCCATCCATATATTATTTATGTTTGTTAGATTGCCTACACTTAGTCTTATTCTGTTGGTAGGCAAAATATCTATATGATATGTAATTATGGATGCTGTATGATGGAGCCAATATATTATGATGTGATGTTTGTAAATTCCTATGTGTCTTTTAAATTTTGCTAAATCATTCACGTTAACAACTCACGTTTTCAATTATGTTTAAAAAAAAAATGGCTCGTAATTTCACTAAGTATTTTCAAAGCATGATTAAGAACTGAAGCAAAGAGTAAAGTCTAGTAATTATTAGAATCCTACCTAGGTGTATGGGTTAATTATTAGGGTGTTAGAATGTGTAAGCCTGATCACCTTCAGTGTTGCTATTTTGTGTATAGGGACAAATGGCACAATCGACAGACGGGACTAGAACGCAACAAGGAATAACCGGAATAATAAAGCTGCCGAAGCACTCCGCGATGTGGCAAGGACAATGAGAATGATGATGGATCAAATGGGATATAGGTTAACGCCAAGCTAATTGAATCAAGGCCATGAGATTCCAAAACATGTCGTTCAGGAGTTCGTGAGGTGAACCGCAGGTTTTCAAGGGACCCTCAATCAGAAATGTTGCAGATGAATGGATTCAAAATATGAGAAGGTCTTTGCATAGTTCCATGCTTAGAGGAGCAGAAGGTCACCTTCGCTACCTATATGCTTGAAGGTGATGCCGGCTTTTGGTGGACAGGTGCCGAAGGCTCCTAGAGGCGGCCGACATGGACATTGATTGGGAACTATTTAAGTTCATTTTTATGAGAAGTATTTCAGAGTCGGTCAAAAATGCCAAGGACATTGAGTTTATGCAACTTGTCCAAGGAAACATGAATGTAGCCCCGTACACTACCAAATTTGAAGAACTTATAAGTTCTAGAGGATGTCTAAGATTAACCCGACGAGTAATTGGAAGTGCATTAAATACAAGTCAGGTTTAAAGGCGGAGCTTAATGTGGAGGTTGCGCATTTGGAGATTAGATTGTACCACATTAACAAATATGCCGCATCATTGAAGAAGGGCAAGGAAAGTTCAGCACCTGAAAAGTCGATAATATCACAGGGGAAGCTGACACCTAGAGGTCAACGGTTAGAGGGCAGAACGGACCCCCATTCCCACCTCGGTCAGAAACCCAAGGTCCACAGAACTTTCCAACAAGGGCAAACACCAACAACAACAGCTCCAGCCCAGCACAACCCCAACAACAATCACAACAACAACAATAACAACAACAAGGGGAAAGCACCACAAAGAGGTCCGCAGCACCTCCACAACCCCCACCATCCATGGACTATCCAAGTGTGGCAAGATCATGGGAGCATGCCCATCTCGACGGAACGAATGTATGGCTAGTGTGGAAAGCTCGCTACTCTCAAGAATGCATGAGAGGAACTCGCCAACCCCAATCCCAAGCCGAATACCAAGGAAGGGTTTTTACCGTAATGCTCGATAAACGCGAAGTCAGGAATCTCGTGGAAGGTAAGTGTAACATGTATGGTAAAGACTTAATTGTCCTGTATGATTCTGGTGCTTCCCGATTCTTTTATTTCCTACACATATGTTTTAAAAGCCTTAACTTGCATGTGACTGAGCTTCCTTTTGACCTTATTGTTTCTACCCTCCTGGAAAACACGTAGGACTTGTAGATGTTGTATAGATTGCAATTTTATTTAAGAAATAGATCCTTTGTTAGATCTAATTTGCTTTACAGATGCAAGGTTTAGATGTGATTCTTGGCATGGATTGGCTTGAGGCCGTGGTGTGTTATTAAGCTCTATGAGAAAAACCATCACCTTTTTTCATGTTCCCATTGAATCTAAGAAACCCATTAGTTCTTACATAGGTGGGAATGGTTAAGGGTGAGAATCAAGGTTATATTTTCCTAGCCGCTAGTGATGTGACTTGAGCAGAAATAGATGACATACCAATAGTGGGATTATACCAAATATTTCAGGATGGATACTTAAGTTCCCCCTTAAGAGAAGATAGAGTTTTCCATGAATTCTTTCGAATCAGGACCCATATCCATAGCCCCGTGCGGGATGTCCATTAGATTGAAGGATTTGAAAGCTCAATTGGAGGATTATTGAAGAAAAAGTTTGTTAGGCCTATGCATCACCTTGGGGAGCCCCTGTGTTGTTTGTGAAGAAAAGGGTATGAGGATATATATTTGACTATAGGCAATTGAATAAAGTGACAGTGAAAAACAAATACCCTTTGCCTAGGATAGATGACTTGATGGACCAGCTTAAAGGTGCAACGTGTTTTCTAGATTGATTAAGAGTCATCCACCAAATTCAGAGTAAGAGATGAAAATATACCGAAAACGGCCTTTCGCACTCGATACGGCCATTTGAGTTTGCAGTAATGTCCTTTGGATAACCAATGCTAAGCAATTTTATGGATTACATGAATAGGATCTTTAGATCCTATTTGATCAGTTCATGGTTGTCTTCATAGATGATATTCTCATCTCTTAAGACCCACAAGGAGCATGAAGCCACCTAACCATAGTCCTGGAAATCCTGAAGGAAAAGAAACTATATGCCAAGCTTTCTAAGTGTGAATTCTGGTTGGATGAGGTGAAATTTTAGGGCATGTAGTACTCGAGGAATTGTTGATCCTATAAGGTAAAAGTCGTGCTGGGAAAGACCAACCACGGTACTGAAGTAAGGAGCTTTTGGGTTTAGCGGGTTGTTACCATCGATTTATCAAGGGATTTTCCCAAATTTCCCTACCTTTAACCAAGCTAACTGGGAAGAACACCCCATTTCATGGAACCAGGAGTATGAAAAGAGCTTTCAAGAGTTAAACAAAGCTAACCTGACCCTTGGTCTTAGGAACCCAATGTGCCTTTGGAAGTATCCTGTGATGCTTCGAGGAAGGTTTGGGTTGTGTCCTGATGCAAGATAGGCAATGGTATGCGTTGAGACAACTCAAGCACTATGAGGCAAATTACACTACCCATGACCTTGAATTCAGAGGGGTAGTTTTTGCTTTGAAGATTTGGAGACACCATTTATATGGAGTAAGTTTGAGGTGTTCTCCGATCACAAGAGTTTGAAATATCTCTTTGATAAAAAAAAGCTAAACATGAGGCAAAGAAGGTGGATGGAGTTCTTAAAGGATTATGATTTCGGTAAAGTTACATCAGGCAAAGCTAATGTTCTGAAATACCTGGTCGGAAATCCTTACAAGTATCCCATTTGATGGTGAAGGAGGTTGAGTTAATTGAGAAGTTTAGAGACCTAAACCTAGGGATGATCCTTGCCACTAAGGGCATAAGAGCTTGCCATCTTCATGTGACAAGTGAATTTAAGGAAAATTGCTGAAGCCCAAGGGAAGATACGGGATTTCAAGAAACCTTCAGGCGTAAACTTTTAAATAGTTAAGGGTTTTACCCAAGGGAATGATGGTTTGTGGAGGTTTGAAGGTCGTATTTGTGTACCTGCTAGTGGTGACCTCAGAAAGATATTTTGGAGGAAGCCCATAAAAGTCATTACCTTCATCCTGGTGCCACCAAGATGTATCAGGATTTGAAGAAGATGTTCTGGTGGCCTGGATTGAAGAAGGATGTGTGCACATGGGTGAATAAGTGCTTGGTGTGTCAAAAGGTGAAGATTGAGCACCAAAGACCCTGGAATGTTGCAACCTTTACCAATCCCTCATGGAAGTGGAATAGTATCCCATGGATTTTGTAACCGACTCAGGAGGACCAAGCGAATCATGACGCCATTTGGGTAATAGTGGATCGGTTGACTAAGTCACCACTTTACCTATTAAGGTGACTTTTCCTTGGATAGGTTAGCACGGTTCTGTGTCCAAGAGAATAGTAAGTTACACGGAGTAGGTCGATAATAATTCGGATTGGGATAGGCGAGAGCTACGTAGCGTTTTGGAACTTTTAGAAGGCGTTTGGTTCAAAGCTGTGTTGAGCATGGCTTATCACCCAAACAGGATGGTCAATGAAAGAACTATCCAAACTTGGAGGATATGCTAAGGGCATGTGTTTTGGATCAAAAGGGAGTTAGGATAAGTACATACCACTGGTTGAAATTACATATAATAACAATTATCATGCAAGTATCGGTACTGGCATCAAGGCATCTGTGGAAGGAAGTGTCAATCACCTTTATGTTGGTATGAGCTTCCGGAGAACAAAGTCACTTGGGCGGAATATGTGAGGGAAACAACGGGAACAAATGAGAGAAGATTCAGGATAAGATTCTCACTGCTCAAAGAAGATAAAAAACTATGCGGACAAGCGCGAAAACCGTAGATTTTCAAGAAGGTGACATGTGTTCCTAATAATCACCCCTCCACAGGCATAGGCGAGCCAATGAAAGTAAAGAAATTAGTCCCAGATTTCTTGGTCCTTTGAAATCCTTTAGAAAATAGGACGTGGCCTGCCGTATAGGTTCACCCAGAAGTCTGCAAATCTCATGATGTTTTCCATGCTCCCGGATAAGGAAATATAAGTTCTAGACCCAAAGTCATGTGCTCAAGCCAGAACATGTACAATTAAGAAATAGCCTAGTTTTAACTACCACCCACGAACTGATTAAGCAGAAGTTCACAAGCGTTCTCGGAACAAGGTTGTATGTGGCAACCAGGATTTCTCCTGTTAGAGTACAATGACCAAATGCCCTGAGGTCATTTACCAAAATTCAAGGGGCAGTTGCCAGCAACCCAAATGGGTCAACTCGATGTTTGAAGGGGATTATGCTGTTATGGATGATACTAGGAGAGAGAACCTCGTTTCTAAACTTCGGCTCAAAATGACCAAAATACCCTCCTGTGTCTACACGGGTAAAAGGTGCCGTTTGAGCACAAAAACTCCAGGAAGTTTAGAATGATGTTTATGAGCAATGTTTGATGTTTAAGTTGAGCAGGAAGGTCCGGGGCAGTTTCACGCAAAATTACCATTTTGCCCCTAGAACGTGTCCAAGTAAGCCTAATGACAAGGTTAAGCAAACCTAAGCAATATTAGGCTCTAATCGAAGATTAATTTATTTCGATAATTAATCTAGAGTCAAAATAATTTATTAAGGTTAATTAGAACCTAAGATTGCTTAGATAAACTCTAATTGTATTCTTTAAATTCAAGATTCCTAGTCATGGAATCTTGAATAGTGTTTTCTCTCCAATTCCTTAAATTAAGGAATTGAGCCATACCTCATTTGACCAAAAGAATTATTTTAAATTACTAATCTAATAAGATTACCCTCCTAATCAAGTCTTGAACCACCTTAATTAACCATTTTCTCACCTAAACACTTGCTTACAAACTCCTAACCAAAACCTTAATCAAAGAAACACTTAAACACATCCTTAAACCACAATTACATGAACAAAATCCCTTCCCCTTGGCTGATGTGTTAACAGAAAATCCCCCTAAAAATGGTGCCACATGTTGATTTTTGATCACTCCAAGCCCATGCCTTCCACATACTTTCCCATACCTTGCCCATGCTTCCAACCATGCTTGCCATGCCTAAGCCCATGCTTTTGTAAGAGATATTCCTCCTTTTCCATTGACCTTGAAAAGCCATCGCCATTCCCTCCCAAATCAGCCAACATGTCTCATTTTTCTATAAATACCAAGCCTTGATGAACCTTGTCACACTTTGGTTCACTTGGTAAGTTCACACTTCTTGCAAATCCTCTCATTTCCTCTCAAACTTCCTCACTTTAGGCTGATTTCTCCCTTCAAGTTTCAAGAGGATTTCCTTCTCCATTTCATCAGAAACTCAAGCTTTCCTTCCTTTCTCTTCAAGACTTCTTAAGGTAGGGGTTAAGTTTTGATGATTTTTGTTTGTGTTCTTCAAGAAAGTTCTAGTTTTTCTCTTGGTTTCAAACTCCTTTCCCTTCCCCTTTCTTTTTCGGCCAAGAGGCCTTTTTACAAAAAGAATGTGAGCTTGATGATGAGGTTTCAAGATAATGACTTGTTGTTGTCATGTGAGAAACCTCTAAAGCTTGAAACAACTTGGTCTTGGACCATACATGCTTGGATTTCCTTTCTTTTCTTGGCTTAAGTTTCGGTTTCTTCTTCCTCTTTCCCTTAAGGATTTCATTTTCTTCTTTGGATTTGAACAAAGTTTGTAAAATATGTCTAGTAGATCACAAAAGTTTTGTTAAGAAAGTTAATCTCATGATTTCAAAAGCTCTAGCTTACCCTTGCCAACCTTAAAGTTGGTCGGCGTTAGAATCCGCGCTAGATTGAAGCCTATGAGCAATAAAATAAAGAATATGACTTAGTTCTTGTAGTTTTGTTTAGACAAAGTGATGAACTTTGGGTCCATTTCCTTAAGCTTGATGATGAGTTCAAACCTTAAGATTTCTCTTGAAGTCTAGGTGCTAAGAACTCTAAAGCTTGCCTTATGATACATAATGGGTTGAGGTTTATGTTCCTCTAAAAGTCTTGCAAGGCTCTAGCTAAGATAAAAAAGATGCATTCATGTTTAAATTTATGTCTTGCATCTCATGTTTATTTTGATGCTATCACTAATTTCACAAGAGTAAATGAATGAACTTGCATTACCATATTTAAATTCCAAGCTTGCATTTCATGTTTATATTTCAAGTCATCACTTAATCCTTAAAGATAATAATGAAGTTGCATCTCATATTTATTTTATGCTCTCACTTTACTTTCTAATGAAGAGTAAAATAAAGTGCATGGCATGTTTAAGATTTTGTCATCACCTAAATACTCTAGAGCTCAAAGACTTGCCCTAAGTATCCTAAAAAGGAAACTCCATTCAAAAAGAAATGGATGAGTTTTGGTATGATTCAATAATGGTTTGATTTTGTAAAATACATGAATAATTTCAAGGAAATGTTGGAAAACTGTTTTATGAGGTCTCAAGATGTTTAAAATAGTTTGGAATGTGTCAAAATCATGTTTTCTCAATTTTGAGGTTTCCTTCCTGGTTTACGATTCCAGAAGGGTTTTTCGAGGGACTTTTGGTTAGTAATCGATTTCCCGAGGCAGTGTAATCGATTACTCCAGCTTTTTCATGCCCAAGAACCTTTCTGAAAACCATGTAATCGATTACCTTATAGTGTAATCGATTACCCTATGTTCTTTACTTTTCGAAAACGATTTAACCCTAAGTAATCGATTACCATTGTATGTAATCGATTAACCGGTTTTTTGAAACCCAGAATGAATTGAGCTCCTGGTAATCGATTACTAGGAACATGTAATCGATTACCAGAACACCTTTTGTTTCAGAAACATCCCAAGAGAAAACTAGTAACTTATATGCATTTCAACCCAAGAGATTATGTGATTTTATGGGTTCATGATTTGGTTCTATGTTTGGCTACTGTATAAATGCTGTTCTAAGGTGTTAAATGTGTAAAATTATGTTGAGTGAAGCAAGGATCGATTTAGAAAAGTTAGAAAAGAATAAGTAACTTAAAAGGGATTAGAGATGAGAATTCTAGAACACCTTAATGCAAAGAAATGCAAATCTTCTAGCATGATTAATTCAAGGATAAATGATTCATAATTAGTAAGACATGTACAAGATCCCTTCATAAATGATTAGGTGTTAATTTCTAGTTTAAGATGATGATAAGAGATCTAAGTGGTTTATAACTTAGAGAACATGCCTAGGAATCCCTCATAATTGATCTAAGAATTAATTATGGAGCCTTAGGCGAGATGGATCTTAAAAAGGGTCACGAATGGAGATTTCAAGCCCTTAAGCAAATGATATTTTTTGCCCTTTTATGTTAAGTGTGATTGAAATTTTGGTGAGTTCAAATCTTAGAGAAAAGTTTAAGTGCCAACCCCTTGAGGGTAATAATGATGCAAATACAAGTTTAAAGCCCGTAAGGGTCAAAGCATAAGACACTATGAGATAGGTGGACGGAGAGTGATTATGATGATGAACCTCGTGCACTTATGATGATGTGATTATGTTAGTTCCTTGAGCATGAAACTTTATGTGCATAATTTGATTTGGTGATATGATGAAATGTTGTGTTTGAGATGCATAATGTTTCAAAGATATGAATGAAATTGAATATGCTCATGTGAACTAGAAAGTTATTGCAATGAGAAAGTTCCATGAAAATGATGCATGTGAGCGAAATTATGTGGCATGACTCAAATTTGAGGAAATTCGAAGATGGTGTTATGCCGCGAATTTCCGTCAAATTTGAGGGACAAAAGAAAGTTTTTGAGAAATATGAAGTTTAAAGTTATATGCCAAGACGCATTTCTCCTACTAGGAATAAGAGAAAGTAAACTCGTGGGGGGTATGGACGTCGAGCCATCCAAAGCGGACAAAGTCAACGTCTTAACCAGTCGATGCGTTTCGAAGAATGAAAGTATATGATGTTTAAGGTGACACACCGAGACGTACTTCTCCTGCTCGGTGAGGAGAAGGTTAAAGCGTAAGGGCATAGACATTCACACCCCAAAGCGGACAAAGTCGCTGGTCTTAACCAATCGATGCGTTTCGAAGAAGGAAAAAGTCCCATGATGGGTGATCCTTAGGCCCCTACCCATACTCTGGGAGTCGGGATTATGATGATTATGATTATGTTTATGATTCGCTTATCAAGAGGATAAGTAAGAACTAGTGACGACTAGTTAAGGTATGAGCTCATAGCCTAGTTTAAGGTGTGCGGTTACTATATGATTGGTGTCACAAGTATGAGAAAAGGAAAGATGTTCAAAGAAAAGTTTCATGCCACTCATATGTTGTTTGAATTATTGTTTGATTTACCTAAAATCCTGTCATGCATCCATGAACTATTATGTTGCATACATGCATTTAAGAATCATTATAAAAGACATGGACCTTGGATAAAACCTTTGTGAAAACCTCATAATGAACTTATGCATGCTTAACCTTTTCATAATAAACCCAAGGTTCCTGGGACGTGAACGATGACACTAGGATAGAGGACTTCCTTCCTGAGATTCTTTAGCAAGAATTCTCACCCCTCTCTCTCTTTCTTCCGTTACGTCTTCGATATCGATGGCGTCGTTCGTGATTTTCATTGACCCGCCTACATGGGAGGTGCACTATGACCCAGACATCAGTCAGCTACCACTTTCAAGGGTCATTGCGGGTGCGCGTTTTTGCATGCGTGGGACGCCCTTTTGCTTTCCCGTTCTCTCCGCTCTCCTTCGGTCTACTTCACCCTTTGGCGACGACCTGATCTTTGAGAGGACACGAGCCCAGAAGAGCGAGGTGGGCCCGTCGTTCCAGGATTCACCTCGTCGAAAGGTTCTTCCCTTCCATTCCTAAGGGTTTCGGAGGAGGGTGGCGGGGACACGGTCACCCGGCCGAGGCATGCGAGGCGCGTTCGACGGCCCCGAGAGGCGACCACGCAGCGGAGGCCACACGTTCCCTGATTGCTGTGCCTAGATCCCCTCTTCGTTGGGCTACATCCGAGGAGCTCGTAAGATTCGCGGGCTACATCCCAACGGAAGATCGGCATCGCCAGTGGCTGGAGAGAGAGGGTACGAGTGGTTTGGTGTTTATCTTTGGGGGTTGTCTCATGTATTTGTTATCATGTTTCTTATTTTATGTTATTGTCCTGCAACTCTTCCCACTAGTATGGGTAAGACTTTATGTTTTCGTTATATTTCTATTGTGATGTACTAAACTATATTATCTAATGTGATGAGGAATGATGTTTATGATGGATGTGTTCTTTAATGTTTATGTTCTGTGATGTTTTATTTATTCTTCCGCTTTCACGTTGTTTATGTTACGCGCAAAGGCTCGCACTTTGTTTTATATAAATCATTTCAAAAAAAAATTTACGTATTTTCCGCTAAGTATTTTATAAATGAATTTAAAGAGAAGTAATAACTAATAATTAGTCTTGATACGTCC
>JAMLFY010000842.1:0-22480 GCA_030441495.1 Dalbergia oliveri
AATTTTCTTGAGCTTTTCTTGGACTCTTACTGCTTGAAAAAAAATCATGAACTGAGACTATATAGGTGCTGCCTTAATTTCTGGTCTTGAAGTTTCAAATTTTGCTAGTTTTTTTAACATAGCAAATGATTGATTTTTCCTTTGAAATTTTTACAGTGCATTGAAACATATTAAAGTTCAACTGTGACTTTTCTTTTGAATTGATTTAATCATTTGCTAGGGTTAAAAATTATGAATTTTGGGTTTAAGTTAAGGTTAGGTGGTCTCTAACAAATTTGTGTAATTTTTTTAATAGAGTTAGAGAACTTTTTTTACTCTGAAATTTTTAGGGAACCTTGTGAATGCATTGAAGTATCTTGGGTAATTTTTATAGCCTCTGAATTGATTGTTTGGTGTGTAAATAAATTGTGCTATGAACGTGTGAAATCTCCATTATGCTGAAATGCAACAATGCTTTAAATTGATGAAATAATGGCATTTTGGGTTCTAGTATGACATGAATACCTGATGTAAACTATTTGGTCATGTGACTTGTGACACATAAATGCATGCTAAAGGAAATAAAGAGTGGTTTATGAGACATGATTGAAATTGCATTGTGAATGAATACCTACATGTGGCTTATGCACGCATTTGAGAAAAGAGAATATATAAATTTCGATCCTGCATGTTCAGACATATGGACAAAAAAGAAACAAGACTTAGGTTGAATGAGAGGAAGGAAAAAAGAGGAACTTCCCTAAATTTATTTTGAGTCGGTAGACGTATCGGCTAGGAATAGATTTGTGTGATTCGGAAATGGAAAAAGAAGAAGTCTGATGATCACGTATAGGAATGAGCTTAGTCCTGAATAGACTATTTCCCTTGTATGGTGTCATCCACTATAAATACCATTTAGTATAAACTATCTACTATAGAGTTGTCCACGGCAAATACCCGTTGGGTATAAACTAAGTCTTTCCTATGTTGACAAAAAGAGAAAATGCACTTATTTGATTTCTATGGCCATAAGTAAGACCATGTCACTTTGACATTAGTTCACCGCATGTATTATATGCATGCTTATCTTATTCTAAATTGTCTGCCTAGGATGATTTACTATTTGTTGAGACGTTTTGATATGTGTGCACCAAGTGATGGATTGTTAAAAGCTAACCACTTCGGATGGATGATTGTAGAACTTTAAAATGAATCTTTAATATGTATTACATGATCACTTTTTCTTAATAAACCGAAGTGGCTAAGGCAATGACGATGACATTATAAGTGTGTAACTGGGGAGTTGCCCTCCTGAGAATTGTATAATTCTCACCCCTGCTTGTTTGTGTTCCCGTGTCGCCTAAGGTTAATCCAGGAAACAATGGGCCTACGTGAAGAGAGGATTAGGAGTTTAGTAGTTGATATATTTTTTTTTACTTTACTGGACTTAGTTAGAGTTATATGTATATAAATGAAATAGAGAACATATTGTATTAAAGCTCTTAGAAGAGTTTCCTCTTCTACTTAGCGATGTGTTCAATAAATGTTTGCTTCTTTGTTATATACATTTTAAAAAAATCAATATTAGTTACTCCACGATTGAATCGATTTTGCTATAGATAATTAAGAAAGGTTCGCTAATCTATAAGTAACAACTCCTAAGCATAATGTCATGACTTAAGGATGACGTTGTACTTGGGAGGATGTTACATTATGGTATCAGAGTTCATTCTTGTAGGACCTTGAGGAATGGACTAACTTGCTTCCAAAGTGTAGATAAGTCATGCCTTGAATCTTATCTATATGATAGGATATAGTGTTTAGATGTGCATGATAGTCTAGTGGTGCTATAGTTGGTTGCTATCACACTTAGCATAGTGTTAAGCCTGATCAACTCAATATCTTTGTTTGGTGTGTTTAGGAACCAATGGCAAACCGTGGACATACTAGGAACGAGGAAGCTGAATTGGACTACATGATGAGTACCTTTTGGGAGATGGCTGTCGATATGAGAGCACAAGCTACAATGGCCAATCAATGAATGGAAAGATTAAATCGGAACGCAAAGGAGCTAGAGTTCATGGCACTCAAGCAAGAATCAAGACCGGTGGTAGGACAAGAGTGCCCTAAATATAGGAAATATCAAGGGAACAGACCTTGCCTGGACAGCACAAATTGTTTGTTTAAATGGGAAAACCAGGACACAAGATATTCGAATGTCTTGACAAGAAGAGTTAGCAGCCCATCTCCAAGTCACAATACCAATGGCATGCTCTTACAGATAGACCTGGGGAGCTTCTCTATCTCCAGATTCGTTCGAGGGTCCAATAGGAAGCCAGCAATTGCCAAACCCGCTAAAGACGATTCTAAGAAGAGACTAGCACCTGAAGATCAAGAATATGAGGATGCCCCACCTCAAAAGAAGCAGTTTCAACCTAATTCTGTCTAAGGATAAACCACAACAATGGTCAACCATGAAGAAAAATTGCCCGAAATGTGGGAGGAACCATGGGGTAGACCATGCTTGGCTAGACAAAATGTATGCTACCGTTGTGCAAAACCAGGACATAAGATTTGGGAGTATCTAGAGAGGTATACAAAACTCCTGAGAAGCCACCGTACAAGAGCACTACAAGCTAAGCAGACCTTACCACCTAATAATCTAATCCGAGGTAGGAACGTTTAGGATTTGATTGAATTGTTTGAATTGTATGTGAATTCCTTGTTTAATTTATGAAATTTGTCTTTTGAAATTGTTTTCAAATGAATTTTGAGGGCAAAATTCTTTTTAAGGTGGGTGGTAATGTAACACCCCAAAATTTATTTAAAAATTAATTTAAAATTTATTAGTCATAATTTCAAAAATCTGATAGTTGAGCAATGATGAGGAGCCCAACGAACGTGTTAAAAAAATTTTAGGCAGGGTGAATAGTAACCTTGCGGGCCCCAACTGGTCAGGATAGCTGAAACCCAAATCTAGGACCAGGAAATCCAAGTTAGAAAAGAAAGGGTTAAGGTTAGAAATGATAAGGAATGAGAATTTATACCTAGAATTAATTTTTGAATAATGTTTGATGTAACACCCTCCTAATTACCACATTTACTCGAGTATGGATATAGTAATTAGTAGAGTATTACTGCGTTTCTTTCTATATTAGTTGAAAAGTAAAGTGATAAGAGAGTTGTAATACATATGCTATCACAACAAGATTTACATATAGGGACATCATATCACGGTCACTGTATATACATCATAAGAACAAAAACCAACAAAACGACCCCGAATTAGTCAGGAACTTTAAATAAATGAGGCTAATCCCTACCTGATACCTAACCTGCTCAAATACTTAGCTTACAAAACAACATATACATATATACAACAGAGCAAAAGGAAACCAAAAGTACATCAGTTATAGGTAGGTAAAGTCCTAACACAACACTACTACTCTATACATGTCAACTGCGATGATCTCGTCTCCTCCTATAGAAAACCATTGGCCATAGATGCAATGGCCTCACCTCCAGGGAGCATGGGCCCTGGAGGATCCAAATGGAAGGAGGAGATGAAGACACGGTGGTGCTGGCGGGTGAGCAGGTGGGGCAAGAGGAATCTGAACACGTCCAAGATGTGCCATGTGGAGAGGCACACCATCATAAGGGAAAGTGGGGTCAAAGTCGCGGCGAAAATAGAAGTACTAAAGGATCGGCCGAAGAACATATATATACGAACGTGAGTACTGACGCGTACAAAGAGTCCAAGGTTGGGTCGTATTGCCACACCCATGGCGAGTCAAAGAAGAACACTAGGGATGACATCTGCGAATCTGGACAATATAATACACACAGCTAGGGGTGAGAATATGTAAAATTCTCAGTAGGGTAGTTTCCCAGATGCTAAACATAGTACAAGTAATGAATCCATACATGTAAAACATTCATATATTAATCATAGGTATCAATACTAAAACCTCTAGATCGTGGGAAATTAAAATAGCACCAATAGATAAATCATGTACAACCATAAGCTCAGTTCCACATATCTTTGTTAATTTATAAACATAGGGAAGGCTTAGTTTCACATAGGGCCACTTCAGTATGTAACAATTTCATAGAGGACAATAAGCCTAGGACATGCTCATTCCTTTGATGATCATCGGACTTCATTTTTCCATTTCTCGATCACACATAGTTCTATGCCTAGCCGATACGTCTCCTGACTTATAAACTTTCTAGGGAAGTCCTTCTTTTTGCCTTCCCTCTCTATCCCTCTAAGCCTTGTTCTGTTTTTGTATGCTCAAGTATGCAACGCGGCATATATACCAACTATTTCTGCACTATTTCACATATTGCATTACATACTTCTCTTTCTTGTCTCAATAGCATGCTTAATTTACAATTAAATATTCACTCCCATTAGAGGTTCATGAATCAGAAAGTGAAACAATTAGTGTGCATTCACATGCCATAGAATTGGGATAGCTATCATATCATCATGATTTTCATTCATTTTCACTTTCAGCACCCTGGCAGAATTGATGTTCTCGGTACAACATTTAATTGCTATAACCAACAGCCATCACAGCAGCCACAAAAATTCAACACGACACTTCAAGGTGTCTAGAAGAACCTGTAAAAATCTCAGGGTAAACAGAGTTTTGTAGCTACTTCGTGAAATATACAAATCCAGTGGTCAGGTGCCACTAATTCACAGACCAGATTTGGGTTCTCATAATTTTTAACCCTAGAAATTGATTGATTTAAAACCCAAGAAAATTCACAGTGACACTTCAATATGTTACTAACTTCTAATAAAATTTTCATGGGCTATATCAACCAATTGCTATGATAATAAATTCGATAAGTTTATTGCTTCAATTTCAGGAACCAGGAGCATTAGTTACATTTCGGGTCTTGATTTTTTGAGGCACCCAAGAAAATTTATGGGACTAGCCCAAGATGTTAGCTTGAACATACATTTTTTCTAGCTCATGAAAAGCCCTACAACATGTTCAGAAAATTCATGATTCCAGGTTGCCTGCAAGCAACTCGAGAATCCAGCATACCAGTTCAACTTATTTTAATACCAAACCATTTACTAACACCATCCAACCCCATCACCAAAATTCATACATCAATTTCAAATAATATCAATCAAAATCATCAAAAATTTGGATATACATCATCCCAAAAAAAACAAAAAAATCAGCAAGAATAGACAACAAAAGAACCCTACTTGTGAAGGCTAGTGTCTCTTTGTCTTTGGCTTGCTTCAAGATGAGAGTTCCTCACTTCAAAACTCCTCAAACACCCCCAAACCCTCCTATAATCAGTGATGGATGAGATGAAAAAGATGAGGTTTTGAAATTCTAATCGGTTATAGTTATAGAGATGGAAGTGTAGATCAACTTTAGTGAAGAAAGGTTTTGGTTTTGATGATTCTAAGCTAGGGTTTATGTGAATTAAAAGCAAGATGAAGCTCTTGGCTATGGAGGAAGAACCAGCTACTGTCTCTCCTTGCAAGGGCCGAATTTGATGTGTCTTGATGGAGAAGAATGGTGACTAGGCTTGCTTAATAAAGGAAATGAAGATATTTTGCCAAGAAATCATGATTTTGGTGACAAGGCAATGATGGGTGGCTAAGATTAAATCTTGGATTCCAAGATTAAATCTTGGCCTTCCACATGTCTCCACATGTCTTAAATAAGTGGATATTATCCATTTGTGGTAATGGAAGTATCGTTTGGTGTAAAAATCACACACCGAAATCTCCGAAACGGGTAAATGTTTACCGATATAACCGATATTATCCGAAAATTAATTCTAGGTATAAATTTGTCATTCCCACACATTTCTACCCTTATTCTCATATTTTCTTAACTTCGGGCACCTTCGGGTCCTAAATCCCAAGTTTTGGCGTCCTGGTGGGCGCGGGCCGCAAAGTACTATTCACATTTTTTTTGTACTCACTCCTGGAGTCGTTCTCACAACTACCCCTGTCAAAATTTTGATATTCTCATTAACCATCCCTCAATCAATTTCTAAAGAGGAGGAAAACTAGGATGTTACATTTGACTACCTGGGTATGGTATTTAACCCATTCGGTAGAGTTTTGATGTGCGATTCTTAACACTACAAGTTACTTGGTGGCCAAGTACCCTTTGCCAACCCCTTTATGCCAAGTGGATGGCAAGGATTGAAACTTGAAGTAAGTTTCAATCATGACCTTTCATTTATTATATTTTACCCGGTGCCAATATCTCTTCTGTTCGGTGAATTTCGATGTGCGATTTTAACACAGAAAAAGCTATTTGCTCCCCAAGCTAAAGTGAGCCACTTATCTTGAGCCAAGTGGATGACCAAGATTCATTTTTTGACCAACAAAACAAATCCTAGCCATTCATTTTACTATCTTTAAGAATTCACCTTTTATATTATAATAAATCAAGCTTTTCTTACAAGCTTCCTTACAAGATGAATACAAAACCATTCTTCTCTATTAGCCACACATATTTTCGGCCAAGACCTCTAAAATTACAGCCTCCATGTTTCTTTCCTCTCAAACCTTCATTAACAAACTTCAAGCTTCAAAAACCAAAGCTCAAAGTCACTAAAATCACAAATTTTCTTCACAAAACTTGTTTTACTCATGATCTATCAATCCAACCGATTGAAATCTCAATTCTCCATCAATCCTCACCTTGATACCTTACTTCCTCACTGATGTAGTAAGGATTTGAGGTTGATTTGGGAGCTTTGGAGTGGAAGGGATCAATCTTGGAACAACTTGGAGCCAAGGATTCATTAGACACCAAAAGTAGGGTTTTCTTTGGCCTTTTCTTTCTAAATTTATTATGAACTTTATAATTGGTATTATTCCAAAATTCTTGATGAGATTGGTTGATAATATATGGATAGTGATGTATTAATTTTGTGGGGTGTTTGGATGATGTTAAAAATCATTTTTGTCAAAAGGGATTTTGATCTATGTTTCAGTTTTCCAATTGGCAGTGATTGTTCACCAATTTTTTGGTATATTTGTGGATATTTTCATGAGCTAGAAAAAATATATGTTGAAGCTAACATCCTAGGCTAGTTCCATGAATTTTCTTGAGCTTTGTCTCGGACTCCTATTGCCTAAAACAAATCATGAACTGAGACTATATAGGTGTTGCCTGTTTCCTGGTCTTGAAGCTGCAAATTTTGCTAATTTTTTTAACATAGCAAATGATTGATTTTTCCTTTGAAGTTTTTACAGAGGGTTGAAAACATCTAAATTTCAACTGTGATTTTTATTTTGAATTGATTCAATCATTTACTAGGGTGAAAAAGTATGAATTTTGGGTTTAGTTAAGGTTAGATGGTCTCTGACCAGAATTTGTGTTATTTTTTTAACATAGTTAGAGAACTATTTTCTCTAAATATTTTTGGGAACCTTATGAACACATTGAATTGTCTTTGGTAATTTTTATAGCATTTGAAGTGATTGTTTGATATGCAAATAAATTGTGCTATGAACATGTGAAATCTACCATTATGCTGGAAATGCAACAATGCTTTGTATTGATGAAATAATGGCATTTTGGGTTCTAGTATGACATGAATACCTGATGTAAACTATTTGGCCGTGTGACTTGTGACACATAAATGCATACTAGAGGAAATAAAGAGTGGGTTATGAGACATGATTGAAATTGCATTGTGAATGAATACCTACATGTGGCTTACGCATGCATTTGGAAAAGAGAATATATAAATTTCAATCGTGCAAGTTTGGACATATGGACAAAATAGAAACAAGACTTAGGTTGAATGAGGGAAGGAGAAAAGAGGAACTTCCCTAAATTTATTTGAGTCGGAACGTATGGCTACCAATAGTTCTGTGTGTGATTCGAAATGAAAAAATGAAGTTGATGATCATGTATAGGAATGAGCTGGTCCTTAATCAGAACTATTTCCCTTGTGTGGTGTCATCCACTATAAATACTATTTGGTATAAACTATCTAGTATGGAGTTGTCCACGGCAAATACCCGTTAGGTATAAACTAAGTCTTTCCTATGTCGACGAAAAGAGAAAAATGCACTAATTTAATTTCTATGGCCATAAGAAAGACCATGTCACTTTAGATAAGTTCACTGCATGTATTATATGCATACTCATCTTATTCTGAATTGTCTACCTAGGATGATTTACTATTTGTTGAGACATTTTGATATGTGTACCAAGTGATGGATTGTTAAAAGCTACCCACTTCAAAAGGATGATTTTAGAACTTTAAAATGAATCTTTAATATGTATTGCATGGTCACATTTTCTTAATAAACTGAATGGCTGGGGCAATGACAATGACATTATAAGTGTGTACTGGGAGTTGCCCTACTGAGAATTGTATAATTATCACCCCTTTGTTTGTGTTCCCGTGTCGCCTCCAAGTTGATCCAAAGAACAATGGGGCTGCTATGTGAAGAGTGAGACAAGTAGTTTAGTAGTTGATATATATATTTTTTACTTTATGTATTTAGTTAGAGTTATATGTATATAAATGAAATAGAGAATGTATTGTATTAAAGCTGTTAAAAGAGCTTCCTCTTGTACTTAGCTATGTATTCAATAAATGTTTTCTCTTTTGTTATATATATTTTAACAAAATCAGTATTAGTTACTCCACGATTCGATTGATTTTACTATAGATAATTAAGAAAGGTCCACTAATCTATAAGTAACAACTCCTAAGCATAATGTCATGACTTAAGGATGACGTTGCACTTAGGAGGATGTTACAAAACACCGTACTTGGGTAATCAAACTTTACCCAAAAATTAATTCTAGGTATAAGTTCTCATTCCTTATAATTTTTAACCTTAACCCTCTCTTTTCTTAGTTCTGTAATTCTTCTGGTCCCAGATCTTAGGTTTTGGCTTCTCAGACGAGCCCAGAGGCCGGCAAGGTTACTATTTACCCTGGCCCCGAATTTTTTTATAGGTCCGTTGGGCCATCCTCATGTTTTAAACTGTTAGATTTTTTAAATTACAACTAACAAAGCTCAAATTAATTTTTAAATAATTTTTAGGGTGTTACATTACCACCCACCTTAAAAAAAATTTTGCCTCAAAATTCATTTGAAAACAATTTTAAAAGACAATTTCATAAGTCAAACAAGGAATTAACACACATGCAAACAAAAGATAACAATTGAATCCTAAACGTTCCTACCTCGGATTAGATTATTAGGTGGTGAGGTCTACTTAGCTTATAGTGCCCTGTGTGGTGGCTTTTCAACAGGCTTTGGATATCTCTTGGACACTCCCAGATTTTGTGCCCCGGTTCTCACAATGGTAGCATACATATTGCCCTACCAAACAAGGTCTGCCTTCATGATTCTCTCCACATTTTGGGAAATCTTGCAGCACGGTGACTTTGGCTGTTTGTCTTCATATGGGATGGCTCGGAACCGCTTTCCTGGGCGAAGTCTCCTCAAAACTTTAGTCTTCAAGTGCCAATCTTTTGTTAGAAGTGTCCCTAGCAGATTTGGTGATTGCTAGCTTCTTGTTGGAGTCCTCTACACATCGGCACTTGTTTACTAGGGTTACATAATCCTGAATCTCTAAGAGACCCAGCAACTTCAATGTCTTCACGTAACCCTCCTTTATACTTCATGCATTTCCAAGATTCATCAGGATTGCGTGGTAGATAGTGGAAAACTTGGAAAGTTCTTTGAACTTGGTCGTATATTCTGCTATACTTAGGGACCTTTGCTTAAGTGCCATGAACTCCAACTCTTTTGCATTCCTCACCAAGACAGGAAATATTTGTGGTAGAAAGCTTCCTTGAAAATATCCCAGGTGACTTCAGTTTGGACGCCTCGAATAATCCCTTGGTGCTAACCTACCCAAATTCAGCATCTACTTCTAACATGTAAGTAGCAAAAGCCACCTTTTGGATCTCTGTGCAATGAAGAACCAAGAAAATTTTCTCCATGGCCTTAACCCATTCTTTTGCTTTACATGGATTAAAGGCTCCTAAAAAGGCGGGTTCGCTTTCTGAACTCGGCAAATTTCTAATATTCCACATCCACTTCATTCCCTCCAGGGTTACCAGCTGGGTTCTGTTCTTCAGCAAGTCCAACCTTTCCATCATTCGGTTTCCATCATTCGATTAGCAACCATTGCTTGTTCTCTCATTGCCTGGCATCTTGGGTCGTACCCATCATATCAGCTTCATTCCAGCTTTGGTCCTATTACGCCGATTTGAAGTCATTGATTCCTATCACACTAAACAAAATATTAAGTTGATCAGGCTCAATACCAAGCTAAGTATGGCGGAACCTACAATATTTCTAACCAGGTCATACACATATATAAAATTATATTGCATGACATCTACTAAGGAAGCATAGCCAGTCCATTCCTCAAGGTCTTAAAAGGATGATTCTCTTGATACCATAATGTAACATACTCCCTAGTACAACCTCATCTTTAAGCCATGACATTGTACTCGAGAGTTGTTACTTATTAATTAGTGGACCTTTCCTAAATATCTATAGCGAGCTTGATTAACGTGTGAAATGACTAAGCGTAATTCTATTAAAACATATTACAAAGAAATGCCACATTTATTGAATACATGGCTAAGTACAAAGGAGCTCCTCTATGAGCTTTAGTACATATTTGTTCTCTAATACATTTACATACGTACCCATTCCACTAAGTACAACATAATAAAAGCATTAACTACTACACTATTTCAATTTCTAGTTCTTTTGCGTAGCAGCATCATAGTCCTCTGGATTAACCTGGAATCGACAGGAAACACAAACACATAGGGATGAGAATTATAAAATTCTTATTAGGCATCCCAAACATATACTAAAACTCCATGTCATCGTCGTCGTCCCAGCCACTTTGGTTTATTAAGAAAATATGAGCATGCAACATATATCAATGGTTCATTTTAAAGTTCAAAAACCTTTTTTTGAAGTGGATTCCTTTTAGCATTCACTCACTTAATGCACATATATCATGAAGCACAAATACATAATAAGTAAATCTAATCAAGAGGTTACATACGATATGATTATGCATATGTCAAATGTAGGAAAATTATCTCAAAGTAACCTAGTTTCACTTATGGCCATAGAAATCAAATCAGTGCATTTTTCTCTTCCTTAACATAGGAAAGACTTAGTTTATGCCCAATGGGTATTTGCTGTGGACAACTCCACAATAGATAGTTTATACCAAATGGTATTTATAGGGGATCACACCACATAAGGAAAATAGACCGCTTAAGGACTAGCTCATTCCTATACGTGATCATTAAACTTCATTTTTTTCCATTTCCAAATCACACAAAGATCTATTCTTAGTCGATATGTCTACTCAAAATGAAGTTCTTCTTTTTTGTTTTCTTCCCTCATTCAACCTAAGTCTTGTTTTTGTTTTGTCCATATGTTAGAACATGCACAATTTAAGTTTATACGTTCTCTTTTCCTTTTCCATATGCATGCATAAAGCACAAGTAGGCATTTCATTCACAATGAAATTTCAATCATGCCTCATAAACCACTTTTCACTTCCTCTAGCATGCATTTATATGTCACAAGTCACATGGCCAAATATGTAACATCAAGTATTCATGTCATACTAGAACCAAAATGCCACTGTTTTCATCAATTCAAAGCATTGTTGCACTTCCAGCATAATGGCAGATTTCATATATTCATAGCACAATTTAGTTGCACATCAAACAATTAATTCATAAGCTATAAAAATTATCCAAGGTACTTCAATGTGTCCACAAGGTTCCCTAAAAATGTCAGAGCAAAAAGAGTTCTCTAACTATGTTAAAAAAATTAGACAAATTCAGTGCTTAGAAGCCACTTAAACTACTTAGAGCCTGAAATTCATAATTTTTAACCCTGGAAAATGATTGAATCAACTCAAAAGAAAAATCACATTTACACTTAAAGATGTTATCAACACTCTGTAAACATTTCAAGTGATTATTCAATCATTTTGCTATGGCAATAAAATTAGCAAAGTTTATAGCTTCAGTTCCAATAATCCAGGCAGCACATAGTTCACTTCAGTTTCTGATTTTTTTAAAGCATTAGGAGTCCAAATTAGAGCCCAAGAAAATTTGTGGAACTAATATAGGATTTTAGCTTCAACATTTATTTTTTATAGCTCATGAAAATACCCACAATTCTCTCAGAAAATTCATGATCAGTGGCTGCTTGTGTAAAAAATCGAAAATCTAGCAGGTAAGGTTCAAAATCTCTTTTCACAAAAAATGACTTCTAACCTCATCCAAACACTCCAAAAAAATTAACACATCAATATCAATGTATTATCAACCAATACAATAAAATATTTTGGGCCTAAATCAATCAGAAATCATCAAAATAAATTTGAAGAGAAAAGACAAAGAAAACCCTACTTTTGGTGTCTAATAGATCCTTGGCTCTAAGATTGATCCCTTCTACTCCAAAGCTCCCAAATCAACCTCAAATCCTTCCTAAATCAGTGAGGAAGTAAGGCATCAAGGTGGGGATTGATGGAAATTTGAGATTTTAATCGGTTAGATTTGTAGGTATTGAGGTGTAGAATAAGTTTTGTCAAAAGAGTTTGTGGTTTTAGGAACTTTAGGCAAGAGTTTTGGTGATTTGAAGCAAGTTGTAAGCTCTTGAAGAAATAAAAATGGTGGCTGATGTTCTTCTCTTAGGCTAGCCAAAATTGAGGCTTAAAGAAGAAGAATTTGGCTTCTTGAAGAAGATTTGAACTTGTGTTGATCTTATAATAAATGCATGAATATTATACATTATAATTAGATAGTTCTTAATCTAAGAAAGAAAAATGGATGACTAGGACTTGATTGGTTAGTCAAAGAATGATTCTCGGCCATCCATTTAGCTCAAGATAAGTGGCTCACTTTAGCTTGGTGAGCAAATAGCTTTTTCTGTTAAACTCATAGAAATTTCACCGAACGGATGAGATATTGGCTCCCAAGTAAAATATAATAAATGAAAGGTCAAGATTAAAACTTACTTTTCAAATTTTAATCCTTGCCACCCACTTGGCATAAAGTGGTTGGTAAAGGTTACTTGGCCACTAAGTAACTTGTACGGTGTTAAAAACCGTACATCAAATCTCTACCGAACGGGTAAAACACTGTACTTGGTAATCAAACATTACCCGAAAATTAATTCTAGGTATAACTTCTCATTCCTTATCATTTCTAACCTTAACCCTCTCTTTTCTTAGTCCCAGGCATTTTGTAACATCCTCCCAAGTACAACCCCATTCTTAAGCTATGATATCATACTCGATATGTTACTTGTTAAATTAGCGGACCTCTCTTAATTATCTATAACAACTCGATTTACGTACGAGATAACTAAGTAATTCTATTAAAACATCTTACAAGTAAACATCAAGTTTATTAAACATACAGCTAAAAATACATAAGGAAGCTCCTTTTTGAGCTTTAGTACATATCCATCTTCTAATACATTTACATACATACTCATTTCACTAAGTACGCAGAATAAAAGGAATTACTATACTCCAGCAATCCTACACTCCTTTGCGTAGCAGCATCCCATCCCTTGGCTTAACCTGGAGGCGGAAACAAACACATAGGGGTGAGAATATTATAAAATTCTCAGTAGGGTAGTTTCCCCCATATACTACACATAGTAGGCATAAGCAATTCATGCATATACAATATTCATACAAAATTATACACAGAAATCTTGAAAATCCGTAGCCGGGGAACTAAGGATAATATCACCATAATCGATCGAGTAATAATATGTACAATCAGAAATCCATTCCTCATATCTTTCTTAACTTTCTCAACACAGGGAAGGCTTATTCTCATAGAGATATACATTCACACTTCACAATTTCAGAGGACCATAGACTGCTAGGACATGAGCTCATTCCTATTTGAGATCACCGAACTTCATTTTTTTCCATTTCCGGATCACTCAGGTCTATGCCTAGCCATACGTTCTCGACTCATAACTTTTCTAGGGAAGTCCTTCTTTTTGCCTTCCCTCTCAATTCTTTCTAAGCCTTGCTTCTGTTTTCCCATATGTTTCGAACATACACAGGAAGATATGTACATAATATCATAGAATTTCAGCCATTTCCACATCTCATTATCCTGGCAGAATTGATGTTCCAGGCACAACAATTTGTTACCATACCAAACAACCATTCCACCCTTAAGGAAAATTTCACATGACACTTCAATGTGTCTAAAACAACCTGTAAAATTTCAGGGCAATCAGAGTTATATAACCACTTCAATAAAATAGGCAAATCTGGTGGTCAGAAGCCACAAATTCATAGTCCGGACTTGTGTTCTCAAAATATTTAGCCCTAGAATTCGATGGAATCATGGTACAAGAAAATTCACAGAGTTATTTCAACATGTTATTAGTCTTGTGTAAAAATTTCAGGAGCTATCTCAATCAATTGCTATGATTAAAAATTTGGGCAATCTTGTTACTTCAGTCTCAACAATTCAGAGACAACAGTTACAATTCGGTTCCTAAGTTTTTTGAGGCATCAAACCTTAGAATTGACCCCTAAGAAAATTCGTGTATTTAGTTTAAGGGGTTAACTACAAAATATAATTTTCATGGCTCATGAAACCACCCACAAAGTTTCCAGAAAATTTGTGAAAAGTTCTGATTACAGAACAGGAATCAATCCAGCAACCTAGTTCCAATTTCACTTTAGAGAAAACCCATTTTAAAACCATCCAAACACAACAAAAAAATTCATACATCAATATCAATATGTTAACCATCAATATCATCAAAATTTTTGGAATTAGGGCAAGCCAAAATAGAATTGAAAAATTTCACAAGGAAGGCGCATAAAACCCTACTCTTGAAGGCTAGTCTCTTTGTCTCTAGCTTGCTCCAAGATGAGAGTCCTTCACTCCAAGACACCCAAAACACCTTCAAACCCTCCTCTTCAGTAGATGATGATAAGGTGAATATGATGAGGTTTTGAAATTTTAATCGGTTAGATGTTTGGAGTTTGAGGTGTAGAACAAGTTTAGTGAAGAACTTTTGATGATCCAACAACTCTAGCTTGGAGTTTTTGGGCTTGGAACTCAAGAACAAGCTCAAGGAAATAAAATGGTGGCTGTTCTCTTCTTCCTCTTGCTAACCACGAAATTGTTTGGCTTGGAGGAGAAGAATTTGTGACTTGGCTTGCTTAATAAATGACATGAAGATATTTAACAAAGTAATGATCATTTAGGTGACAAGGCAATGATGGATGGCTAGGATTTGATCTTGGATTCCAAGATTAAATCTTGGCCTTCCACATGTCTTGATTAGGTGGGTATCATCCATTTGTGGTAATGAAAGTATCTTTTGGTATTTAAAAATCACACACCGAAATCTCGCGAACGGTAACCGTACCCAATCTAACCGATATTATCCGAAAATTAATTTTAAGTATAAAATTATCATTCCCACCTATTTCTAACCTTATTCCCATATTTTCCTAATTTCGGGCACTCTGTCCTAATCCAGGGTTTCCGTTTCCAGGACTGCCTCCGCAAAACACTATTCACAAAAACTTTTTTTTTTACGTCCGTTGGCCGTCTTCATCAGTGCCTAACTGTTAGATTTTTGAAATTATGACTAATAAAGCTCAAATTAATTTTTAAGTAATTTTTCTGGGTGTTACACATTTCCTGGTCTTGGATCTAGGATTTTGGTTGTACCGAAAGGCTGCGGGCCCGTAAGGTTACTATACACCCCGGCCTAAATTTTTTTTTTTTTTTTTGCAGGTCCGTTGGGCTACCCTATCGTTGCTAAACTAGATTTTTGAAATTATGACTAACAAAGCTCAAATTAATTTTTAAATAATTTTTAGGGTGTTACAAATCACTAATGTTAACCCTTCCTACTATGGGCCTAAGATCCACCGCTCAGTCGGAAATCAATTGTTCAAGTTCATCGAGTCAATTAGCCTAGATGAAATTTGGGATGTTAGTCCTCAAACATAACTACATCATCATATATAATTGTACCATAAGTATAACTCGTCACATCACGCATCAAAATATACTACTAAAAGGGTATCATGCCCACCAATAGATTGGGCTAGGTATAGCCATCCGAAAGGACATAAAAAGCATTTCAAATAAAAACAACCTTCTAAAACATCTCCTCCCACTACTCCTACCAATAGATAACCTCTAACAAAAATATCAAAAGAAGGATTCTTCCAACGAGATATTCACAAGCACTCCAAGAGGTCCACCATCAACACCTACTAATGACGCTCCCGAGAAGGGGGAAGGTATCGAGCGCATGAGCAAGGTCGGTAAGAGTAGCAGACCCACAAAAGGATAAGACTGGTTGGTAGAATCGAAGTGCAGGTGGGAACATCAACGTAGATCAGTAATGTAGCCATTGCTTTCTAAAGACCAGAAAAAAAAGAAAGAGAGGGAATGAGAAACTTGTACAAGAATCTAGGAGGGCTTTCGCCTCCAAACAAATGTCATCATATTCTTCCTCAGGAACCTTGGTTTCATTATGAAAATAGTGGACAATTAAGAAGATTCATTTATTAAGTTTCAAATACCATTATCCGAGGCTCGTGTCTTTTAGCACGAATCATAATGTCATGAATGCTGTAACACCCTAATATTTAACCCAAACACACCTAGGACGTATTAAGATTAACTATTAGTTATTACTTCCTTTTGAACATCATTTGTAAAATAACTTAGCAAAAACACAGATAAATTTTTTTGAAATATATGTGCATAAAACAAAATGCAAGCCTTCGCATATGACATAAATGAAACGTAAAGCGGACGAGCAAATAAATCATACAAGACAAAAGCATTAAAGGGCACCTTAACCATAAGAACAATCATCATAATATTAGCTAACATAGTTTAATACATAATCACTGAAACATAAAAGGAAGCATAAAGTCTTACCCATATAGGTGGGCAGAGCTTGTAGTACATAGAAACTGGAAATACATAAACGGAAAGGAAAATAAAAGCAAGTACATGGTAAATCCCCAAAAGATAAGACTCCCAACTATCACTACCCTCACCTTCCACGCCTACTGATGACGCTGATCCTCGGATAGGGAGATGTAGCCCACGAACTGACGAAGCTCCTTGAATGTAGCCCAACGAGCGGAGATCTGGCATGGGAATCGAGGGAACAGCATGGCCTCCGACGTGGTCGCCTCTCTGCTGTCGAACACGCTTCATGCCTCGACTGGGTGACAGTGTCCTCACTCCTCCACCGAGATCCATAGGAACGAAGGGAAGAACCCTCGAAGGATCGGCATGATTGAGAACGGGGAACATACTCGGGTATCCATGTGCCGCCGATAAAAAAGGACGGGCACGATGGTCTACTCGTCTCGGTCGCGTCCTCTCAAAGATCATCGTCGCCAAAAGGTGAAGTCGGAGTGAAGCGATAGCTGAGACGGGGAAAGCAAATGGGTGTCCAAGTACACAAAAATGCGCACTTCACAATGACCCTGGAAGTGGTAGACTGATGCTCAGGGTCATAGTGCACCTCCCAAGTGGGCGGGTCAATGAAGATCATGAATGACGCCATCAAGTCTGAAGACGTAACGGAAAGAAAACAGAGAGATGAGAATCTTGCTAAAGAATCTCATAGGGAAGACCTCTATCCTAGTGTCATTGTTTACGTCCCAGGAACCTTGGGTTTATTATGAAAAGGTTCAACATGCATAGGTTCATTATGAAGTTTTCGCAAGATAATTATCCAAGGTCCATGCCTTTTACAATGAATCTTAATGCATGTATGCATCATAGTAGAACATGAATGCATGGCAGTACTTTAGGCAAACCTAAACAATAATCAATCAACATATAAGTGGCATGTAACTTCTCTTGAACATCATTCCTTCTCTTCAAACTTGTGACATTAAGCATCATAATAGTAACGCACCCTTAAAACTAGGCTATGAGCTCATACTTTAACTAGTCGTCACTAGTTCTTACTTATCCTCTTGATAAGCGAATCATAAACATAATCATAATCATCATAATCCCGACTCCTAGAGTACGGGTAGGGGCCTAAGGATCACCCATCGTGGGACTTTTTCCTTCTTCGAAACGCATTCGCTTTAAGCCGCGACTTTGTCCGCTTTGGCAGGCTAATGTCGATGCCCTCACCGGTTTACCTTCTCCTCACCGCAGGAGAAGTATGTCTCGGTGTGTCACATTAAACATCTTATTTTTCAAAACTTTCTTAGTCTCTCAAATTTGACGAAATTGGGAGCATAACGATTGCACTCCGAATTTCCTCAAATTTGAGTCATGCCACATAACTCACATAATGCATGTTGTCTCATAAATTCCTCAATCAAATAAACCTTTCAATCATAAAAACATACTTTCTTTGATTCATCTATATCACATGGTCTCATGCATTATGCCCACAACATACCAAAATCATCATCACAACACAACATGAATCCTCATGTTATCAAACTCATGTCATTAACACATTCATACATAACACAAGCACACTCGCTCGGTCTCATTCTCACATCACACTTCCTGTCTTATATTGTTTTATGCTTTGGCCCTTACGGGTCTTAAACTTATATTCTAATTATTCTAATACCTATATTACATCTTTATTACACCCAAGAGGTCATCACTTATAATTTTCACTAAGATTTAGGCTTACTAAAAATTCCAAACAGCATTATGCATTTAAGGGCAGAAAAATATCATACGCTTACGCGGCTCTAGAATTTCCGTCGTGACCTTTAAGATCCGTCTTCGCCTAAGGCTCCATAATCAATTCCTAAACCAATTATGAGGGATTCCTAGGCATGTTTACTAAGTTATAAGTCATTTTTCCTCAATGTAACTATGCTGGAACAGAATTACATATTACCATGTCTAAGTGTGCTAGAATTCCCATTTTAAGTCCTTATCATCACCTTAAACTTTGTAATTAATACCTAATCATTTATGAAGGGTTTTTATACATGTTTTACTGATTATGAACCATTTATCCTTGAATTAATCATGCTGGAATAGGTTTGCATTTTTCCATAGTTAGGTGTTCTAGAATTCTCAATTTGAACCCTTTTTAGTTACTTAATCTTTTCTAACTTCTCTAAAACGTTCCTTACTTCACTCAAACATAATTTTACACATTTTAACACCTTAGAACAGAATTTATACAGTAGCCAAATCACTTGATTTAAATGCATATAAGTTGCTAGTTCTCTTGGAATGATTTTAGGAACTCAAAACTCTTTTAAACTCAAATCCTCACATTAAAATCATGTAATTACACATGAGGTCAGTAGCTAAATTAACTTGCTCATAAAATAGATTTAAAATATATAATTTCATTCATAATGTTGCTTAGGTGCTCCTAAGCTTAGAAAAATTGCAAAGCATGAACTATGGACACTTGTGATTAGAAGAACTCACACTAAGTCCATCATCATCACCACAAGGCCGAATGGCTTCTTTGAAAAATCAACATTTTCTTAAAACCTTACATAGGATACTTGGGCAAGTCTTTGAGCTCTAGATCATTAAAGTGATGACATAAACTTAAACATGCTATGCACCTCATTTTTGTTCTTCATTAGAAAATAAAGTGAGAGCATAAAATAAACATGAGATGCACTCATTTGTTATCTTTAGAATTTAAGTGATGGCATAAAATATAAACATACTAGGCAAGAAAGTAAACATGAAATGCAAGGTTCAATTCTTTATTTTAGTACTCTAGGCCCCTTGAGGTATTTACCCAAATCAACAATCAACTTTAAGGTTGAAATAGGTAGGCTTTGAGATTTATTAAGTGAGGATGCATATTCTTGTTTTAATCTTTAAGTTGTTTAGTGATGACTTGAAAATAAACATGTTATGCAAAGCATTTAAGTAAACATGAATGCATTTTATTTTAGATCTTAGCTAGAGCTCTTTGCAAGACTTTAAAGGAACATAAAACCTCAACCCATTATGTATCATAAGGCAAGCTTTAGAGTTCTTAGCACCTAGAGTTCAAGGAAGTCTTAAGGTTTTGAACTTCATCATCAAGCTCAAGAAAATGATTCAAGTGGCAAAAACCACAACAAACATTCAAAGAACCATTCTCATATTTTTAACAAACCTTTCTCCCAAAACCAAAACAAGGAGGCCGAAACCAAGAAGAAAAAGAAATGGGAACCAAAGCTTGAACAAGATAAAGGAAAGGGAACCGAAACCTTAGAGGAATGAAAACCAAAACTTTGAACTAGGAAAAACCAAGAAGGAACCAAATCATAAGGGAAAGGAAATGAAAAACCAAAACTTTGAACTTGTAAAGAAAGGGAAAACAGAGTTTATATATGGTCCAAGACCAAGATCCAAGCTTTAGAGGCTTCTCTCATGACAAACACCAAACCATTTCCATAAGACCTCATCATCAAGCTAAAGTTTTGTTCAACAAAAGGCACCATGGCCGAAAATACAAAGGAAGAAGAAAAGAGTTTAAAAACCAAGAGAAAGCTAGAAACTTTTTCAAAGATAGTGAAGAAAAACTTGAAAGAAAACCCCTACCAAATGAAATCTTTGAAAGAGATGAAAGGAAGCTTTGTCTCTTGATGAAATGAGAAGGAAATCCTCTTGAAACTTGGAGGAAGAATTCGGCCAAAGTGAGGGAATTTGAGAGGAAATGAGAGAATTTTTGCAAGAAGTGTGAACTTAACAAATGAACCAAAGTGTGACAAGGTTCATCAAGGCTTGGTATTTATAGAAATTTTCAACATTGAGGCTTCCAAGGGTGAGGAGAGGCGCTATTTGGAGAGGAGGAGGAGGAAATATCTCTTGATTGGTATGGGCAAAGGCATCAAAGCATGGTTGAAAGCATGGTGAGATATGGTTTGAGGTATGGCCTAGGCATGACTCCTTGAGTGAGATAAAATTCAACATGTGACACTTTCCTTGGGCCATGAATTTGGCCAGATTGGGCAGCCAAGGGGGAGGATTAATTTGCTCATGTAATTGTGTTTTAGTGATGTGTTTAGGTGTTTCTTTGATTAAGGTTTTGGTTAGGAGTTGTAAGAAGTGTCTAGGTGAGGTAATTGGATAATTAAGAATGTCAAGATTTAATTAGGGAGTGGTCATACTAGATTAACAAATTAAATTCATTTTCTTAGTCAAATGAGGTATGGCACAATTCCTTAATTTAAGGAATTGGAGAGAGAAACACTATTCAAGATTCCATGACTAGGAATCTTGAATTAAAGAATACAATTAGAGTTTATCCAAGCAATCTTAGGTTCTAATTATCCTTAATAAATCATTTTGACTCTAGATTAATTATCGAAGTAATTTAATCTTCGATTAGAGCCTAATATTGCTTAGGTATGCTTAATTGCGTCATTAGGCTCATTGCACACTATTCTAGGGCAAAATGGTAATTTTACACTAAACTGCCCGGGACCTCCCGAACTAGATATCAAATACTTCTCAAAAACATCATTCCAAACTTTCTGAAACCTAAGCTAAACGGCACCTTTTACCTGTGTAGAACATAGCAGGGGTATTTTGGTCATTTTGAGTGAAAGTTTAGAAATGAGATTTTCACCTCAATATCAAACATAACGAATATAATCCCCTTCCAACATTGAGTTGACCCATTTGAGGACTGGGGCAACTGCCTTTAATTCAGAGTAAAAATGACCTCAAGGGCATTTTGGTCACTTGTATTCAAAGGGAAATCCTGGTTACAAATGCATATACTATATTATGAAACACATGTCAATGCTTATGCAACATGCCACATGACTAGGATGTATTTAAGTTAATTATTAGTTATCACACTTTTGTTCCAATTCTTAATTTAAACTCTTGGAGCATCAACGTAGATCAGTAACGTAGCCATTGGGTAATGACCAGATGGAAAAGAAAGAGAGGAAATGAGAAACTTGTACAAGAATCTCAGTAACTTTCGCCTCCAAACAAATGTCATCATATTCTTCCATAGGAACCTTGGTTTCATTATGAAAATTGTGGACAATTAAGAAGATTCATTTATTAAGTTTCAAATACCATTATCCGAGGCCCGTAACTTTTAGCACGAATCATAATGTCATGAATGCAGTATACTATATTATGAAACACATGTCAATGCTTATGCAACATACCACATGACAAGGATGTATTTAAGTTAATTAGTAGTCATTACACTTTTGTTCAGTTCTTAATTTAAAACTCTTGGAAATATTTTAATGAAATTATAGGTAAATTTTTTTTTTTAAGAAAATCAAACGTGCGTGTCTACTAAGTAAAACCCATCATATGACTCCATATACAGAGGAGAAATAAAAACGAGTCGCATGCGTGCACAACAATCACATGAACATAACCACACCATTATATATAATTGTATCATAAGTATTAACCGCTGCACATTGCGCATCAAAATACACTACTAAAAGGGTATCATCCTC
>JAMLFY010000843.1:0-22423 GCA_030441495.1 Dalbergia oliveri
GTTTTTAATGTGACTCTTCCAAAAGGTAATCAACTTACGTATCGACCTGGCAATGCACTCTTTCTAGGTTGCGTACTTTAGTCAAAGCTGACCGCCATGCTTCAAGTCTGTCTTCGCTGTATCTCTTACTTTCTTCATGTTCAACCATGGCTTTTTCATAAGAATGTTTCAGTTCCCATACATCTGATGGTTCCACTTTGTAAATAATCGCCAAAACTTGCATCCCTTCCTTCTCGTGACACTCTATGATCCTGGCTAGCTCATCAAGGCACCATGAGGAAGACGCGTAGTCCTCGCACAGCACAGCAATTGACATTCTGGATTTTTCTATTGACCCAAAAAGAGAAGGTCTTATTTCATCCCGACCCCCAGTTCCTGATCGTCTCTGTACGTATCGATCCCATTGTTGAGCAATTTTCGATACAGATGATCGGTGAATGAGTGGCGGGTTCCTCCTCTGAAACTCAGAAACACGTCGTACTTGACATGTGAGGATGTAACATCTTGAATTGCCATGAAGATGATGGGAGTTGAGTTCAGTAAGTTGGAGGGTTTTGCAAGTGTTTGCCTAGCTGCTAATGTCGCTTCACAGGCACAAATGAGTCAAATTAAACAGCTAGATCTGGGAATTGATCGGAAAGTGGGAAATTGACTTGGAGACGAAAAGGAAATATGAAAAAAATAGAGGGCAATGTTTAACGAGATGAATTCGTTTCCGTCAATAATGTATAAGAGATGTCAAAGATAATGTTAAAGAAATACGTGATATTCACATGTTTTGAGAATTAAAATAAACAAGCAAAACGGATCCGGCCAAATACCCCATGCAATTTTTAATTCGCACGCGATTTCTTAGGCTGGTGCCACCGCCATCAATTATTATTCACTTAAAAAATACCTGGAACATGAAACTGCGAGGTCACGGAAGAAAAAAATAATAAGAAAAACGAATTAGGTGGGGAAAAGACGAAAAGTTTCAAAAATTAAAAAACACGCATAATCAAGTAGCTCAGGAAGAATAGTTTGAATATAACCATTGTTACGGACTTCGTCTACGCCGAATATCAATCAATGGGTTGGGCACTGGCTTCTAACCCACGGTGGGCGCCTGAGCCCCAACTCAATATTGGACTATATATGCTTTGTTGGATGTTGAATTAAAATAAAAATTAATTATAAAAATCAACTAGCAGCACTTCTTTAGCAATACAACCAAAATTTGATGCAAACTATCACAACTCATAAATAAATCAAAATTTTATTTAATGTTAAGTTACACAAAATTGTGGTAAAGGGCAACTCAAATTGTCTCACAAGGAAGTGTTACTAGCCAATTGGAAATTTAGGGGTTGTGTTTGGTAGAAATTATTAAAATAGTGGAAGAAAATTGAATTAAATAAATTACTTGCATAGGAAGTCTTACAGATCTAGGATTATGTTTCATTGATCAAAAGAATAATTTACACAAGCGGTTATTTTTATACTAATTCACAATCGCATAATCAACGATATAATCTTGCTTGGTAGCCACACAATCGCACAACTGACTAGGGATTTTGGATAACATGAACACTAGAAAATAACAATCGCTACTTCTAAATGCTTATGCTAACTTTAATATCAATCACAATAACCTAATTCTTATCAGAATTAATTCCAATCCCTTTACCAATTAAATATACTTAAAAGTATTAATTAAATTATATCCAATTGGAACCCTAACCATGCAAGACATTCACAATCGCAAACATACACATAATTAAAGCTGACTCTCACAAATATAATTATATCAAACAACACAAAAATATAAGAGAGAGAAAAGAAGAAGAAAGATTGAATAGCCAAATCGTAATTTGTATTAAATAATGGGAGTGCCAAACATAATCCTTGAAATCTTCACTACTAGAAATAACACTGTTACCAACGGATTTTATGGCATTACCGATGGAATTTTGAGTTACCGGCGGACTCTCGACGATTTTGTCAACCGATAATAACGTAGCGATAAGTATTACTAGCGGAAAAAATCCGTAAAAAAAGTTGGACGAATTTTCACGGATTTTTAAAAAAATCTGTTAATAGTGGGCTAAAAAACAATCGCTAGAAAATTTGTTAGGATGAAACTTTCCGCAGATTTATTTTAGTTACCAACGGAAAAATCTGTCAATAATTTTTTATTTTTTATTTTTCTTAAAATTACCGCAGATTTTTTTTTCCATCGGTAATTTAAAGTTAAATTCATTTTTTAAATCAGATTTTTATTTTTACTATTTAATTTTTAATTTTGTTTTTTTGTGTTTTATTTTCCTGATGGAAAAATCCATCGGTAAGTAACTTTTTTTAAAAATTATTTTATCTTGTAATTTGAATGTTCCTTGTATTTTTATCAGCTTATATTTTATTTAAAGCTAATTATAAATATGTACATATATTTAAAATGAAAAATTATTTAAAAAATGCTTAATAAATAGAAAACGCAATAAATTTAAGTCCAAAATGTAAAATAGATAAAACTCTCAAAAAGTCTACAAACAAAAATGTAAATAGTTTAACATACAACAAAGAAAACATAATAATTTTAAAAAACAGGAGAAATCGCAGCATCATCATCATCGTCACCATCACCGTCACCATCACCGCCACCATCATCATCATCGGTGTTGCACGGTAAAGGAGCCAACTCTTGTCTCCTTTTCCTTCATCTGCTTTCTTATTTTCTCTCTCCAAGGCCTTTTCGTTGTCCTCCATCTTCTTTTGCATCTCCTTCCAACCATAGTTATTAAAACAAGACCAACCAGGGGTTCAAACTTGAACCGGTGAATCGATCATGATCCCGGTTCGGTTCATGCATTGGACCGGTCAAGTCATGATCGGTCAAACCTAGTCAAACCCAAGGATTGATGGAGGAGAAGCCGTCGAAGGACCGGCTAAGGACTAAACAGAGGTGAACCATCTGGCCTTCTTATTTATCTCTGACCAAGGCCTTCTTCCTTGTCCTATCTTCTTTTGCCAAAATGCTCCTAAAACCAGGCGTTGTCTCTCTATTATCATCATTTCTGCATATAATGATAGTTCTGCATTGGGCAGGTGAACTTGCCTCAACTTGGCACTTCTCTGCATCCTTCTCTTGCATATGATGAAGTTCCGCAGGTGAACCTCGGGACCTCACCATCCACCCAGAATGCCGATGGCAAGAGAGGACAAACTACTAGCATAAAATGACCCCATGCCATAGATGCGGTTCTTGTAAGGACCGTCGACTACCTCTTGCCACAATTGGTCCCCATCAATCGGTGGGCACTCCTCACCTGAATCCTCTCTCCCGCTTGGGTTGTAGCCTCCTGATAGCGCTACTCATAGGCATGCTATAAGAAAATAAAATTAATTAAACATCTATCAAATATATGAAGTAATAAATTAAATATATATATACAAACAATAAGTGCTCAGAACATATATACCCAAACATTCTCTAAGCGAGTATCGACCCATGTCTTGTCTATCTTGCGTGTGAGTCTTTTTGAACAACTTACTCTGTGGGTGGCCTCTTTAACTCATTAGCCTGCATTTTGAGTGAACATTGACGACATTAGTAACTGAAAATATAAATTTAACAAGAGGAATAAAAAATGTTTAAAATAATGACTAAACCATCCTGGTGACGTGTAGACTTGATAGTAGTTGAACCACCACAATGAACATATCCACCTTTTGCGACGCTCTGCTCACCTTAGCCTTCAAAGACTTCTCTTTAAATTTCTCACTTCTTAGTATTGCCACAAATAGTCCAGGCTAGCTTGATTTATCCACCTGGGGTCTCGTCCGCGTTCTTAAATGTCGATGTACATGTCTTGCACACTGTGAGTTGCCTTGAATTTGAAGAGCTTAAACATGTAATCTTCATCTTTGGGATGGATGATAAAGTGGCTCTACACATGGAAATAAAAAAAAAAGGTAATTGAAAGAGTTTATAAAGTAAATCACACATTTTTGTAATAATTATTTTATTTTACCTTCCACTCGTAAACCACGCAACTTCTCATTCTTCGACAGCTTGCCAAATGACTTAATCGGTTTCATACAGTTTTGGATGGTGTGTGTCACCTCGTGCATGGCCCGTGTGGCGGATGCCAATTGCATAGCAAATAGTACAAAACAATGTTATTATATATCAAGAAATTGTTCAAATTATTACAACAAGATTCATGAGTTGAACAATTAAATTACTTACCTGTTTTCCAGACGTACAAGCGGTACCCGTTGCTCCCTGTGGACCCATGTCCTTAATGCTGCCTGAGCCACCAATGCCTCGCTTTCAGGACCCTTTCTGATTCGTGTGTGGGTGGGGTCTTCCGGTGGTGGTGGTGGTGGTGGTGGAGGTGAAGGCATGACTCCGGTCACATGCCTAGGAGTAGGGACCATGGTAAACTCCAGATGGGCATGGGGTGGTGGCATGGAAGGGCTAGAAGTGGATGTGTGAGCAGTTGTGGTAGATGCTTGAGTAGGAGGGGTGATTGTGATTATTTGGGACAATTTTACCCTTACCCTTGCCCTTGTTTTTCCCTTTAGGTGCCATATCTGAAAGAAACAACAATGTATTAAAAACCAAATAATATGATAATTTAAAATAAAAAGATGTAATAAGTATGAGACTAGTAGATACAAAACATTTAATCTGAAAGTTGAGGACTATCTTCATCATTCTCAAATCCTCAAACTCATCTTCCTCATCTTCCTCATCCTCCTCATCACTACCATCGCTTTCGTTGTGTTCACTCACTAATTGATCACTGGAAGAGTGAATTATCTCAACCTCACCTTAATCGGAACGTAAACTTGGCAATGTTCCTATCAACGACTACTGAGGGGACTGGATCATTCACTTGAAAAGCATTGTCAGGTAGTTCTTCGACCTCAACTTTACCCCTAGGTTTAGTTTTCATGACCATCTTCCAATCCTTTCTGCACTTACCAGGTATGATACATAATATACCTGTCTTGCATTCTGAGCAATAATGAAAGGATCATATGCACCGTATCTCTTAGTATGATTCACCTCGGTAATTTTATATTGGTTGTGTATGCGTGTTTTCAGGACGTCTTGGGTCGTACCAATCACAACTGAACAACACTACCAATTTTTTAGGTCCATCACCCACATATTCAATCTCCAGGATTTGTTTGATTACTCCATACCAATCACCCTCCCCACCCTATCCTCTCTTGACACAAACCCCACTATTGTCTGTTGCTTTCCCTTGGCCATTCAAATGTATGAAACTTATATCCATTCACATAATACATTGGCCAACTTTTGCTTTGTTAGCAGGACCCAAGCCAAACTTTGTAAATAAGGACATGAAACATTATTGTTTTTATCAAACACCTACATGAATAATTGAAATTCAAACATCAACACAAAAGATGACAACTAGAACATGTGTATGGTTTTGGATCAAATGGTTACTAGATAGTTAGGTCACATACAAATGATCTGAACCATGCTGGAAATTGTTCAAGGGTGTGTCGCTCATCAACTTGTTCAAAATACCTGAAATTAAATATTGCAGGTAAAATAAGATTTGATTTATGTCAGGGCATCAACAATTGAAAGTGATACATTGATATCACTTACGTTTTAAATGGTTGCACTTCATCACAGTTGATTAAGATATGCAAATGTCAACATGTTTCTCTCTCTGATAGCCAATGGGGTTTGGATTTTCCAGCTGTCAAGGCTGATTGAATATAGACAAAGTATGTTGAACTGAACTTTCACCCCATCATCATTTCGACCAACCCTTGTTCGTCTAGATTGAACATGTGGCTCAAAGTAATAGGAACAAAAGAAAGATGTCTCCTTAGAGATATATGCCTCACATATGGAACCTTCTACTTGAGCCCTATTTTCATATTCTCTTGAAACTTCCAATATTTCTTTCAAAGGGATACATCCATCTGTATTGAACCGGCCCATACACCCGTGCTTCGTATGCCAAGTGTATGGGCAAGTGTTCCATAGAATCAAAGAAAGGGAGGAAATATTCTCTCTAATTTGCACAGAATTATAGGGATGTTTCTCTCCATAATTAGGAGATCTTCAACCCTCAGAGTGGACGAGCATAGGTCTCTAAAATATTGACTCAACTCAGTTAATGGCTTCCAAACAGGGAGAGGTAATTCTCTAAATGCAATAGGAAGTAAACACTCCATGAATACATGACAATCATGACTCTTCATGCCAAAAAATTGTCCTTGTGCAATATTGGCGCATCTACCCAAGTTTGAGGCATAACCGTCAGGCATCCTCAACTCTTGCATCCACCTACACACATTGTTCACAGAGGTTAGTGTGTAACTCGCCTTCGGCTTACACACACAGCCATCTGGTAACTTCTGTAAACTCAACTCAGTCTCTTACAATAATCTGCCAAATCTTTCCTTGCTTTCACATTGTCCTTAGTCTTATAGTGTCCATCACAGTGTTTATGATGTTATCACACATATTTTTTTCCACATGCATTACATCAATAATGACGAACTAGATTATCCCCAATAAGGCAGCTCCAAAATATACTTTGTTTGGTCCAATTATGATCTATCTCATATCCTGGAAATCGTATGAATTTACCCAGTTCAGTTATCTTTGGAAAGTCTCTAACTCTGTGCCAAACCTGTTTGCTTAGTCTCATAGGAGGCTCATCACGTTCAACGTCTTCTTTTTAAACTCATCCTTTTTACCCCTAAATTCATGATCAAGGTCCAAAAACCTCCGATGACAGTCAAACCATGAGTTTTTTTGACCATGTTTCAATGTGAATGCCTTTGTATCCTCCATACAAATTGGACATGCCAATTTTCCTTGCATCATCCAACTTGGAAACATTCCATAGGCCGGAAAATCATTGATAGTCCACATCAATGATGCCCTCAAGCAAGAAATTTTGTTTCGTGGAAATATCATAAGTTTGTACACCGAATACCACAACTCTTTAAGCTCATCAATCAATGGTTGGAGGTAAACATCAATCTTGGCTTTGGGATTATCGGGCCAGGGATTATACAAGTTAGAAACATGTAAGGATCTTTCATGCACATTTCTAGAGGGAAATTATAAGGTGTAACAACCAGGCCAGGAATAGGGTTTGCTAAACTATTATTCCGAATAAATCCATCTGCACAAACCCCAACCTGACATTCCTAGGATCCGCGGAAATCAGGATAAGTTTGGTCAAAGTGTTTCCAGGCTTCACCATGGGAAGGGTGGGTCATGATACCATCATTTCTCTTATTCTCAAAGTGTCATCTCATATGAGGTGCTGAACTCATTGAAGCATACAACCTCTTTAATCTTGGAATTAAGGGCAAATAGTGCATTCTTTTATAGGGAACATCCTTATATCTTCCATTTCCAGATCTTTTTGGTTTGAACCTAGGGCTTTCACAAAATTTGCATTGGGTTAGGTATGTATCATCTTTGTAGTACAACATGCATCCCTTCAAACAACAATATATTTTTTCTGATTTCAGCCCAAGTTTTGAAACTAATTTCTTGGCCTGATAGAAATCCTTTGGAATAGAACTAGGTTGTGGACAAATCTCACTCATCAATGTTGCCCACTTCAAACGAATTTTGACTTTGGTTAGCTTCTGACTTTATAGCTAACATCCTAACCACTAGAGACAACTACGAGTGTACACACCCTTCCCATAGAAGGGCCTTTACAGCCTCCAATATAGAGAAAATTTCTCAGTGGCATTAGGAGCCTCGACAGAAGGTTCATAATCTGCATGAACTTGAGGACCAACTTCTCATAAATCATTTCCTCATATCATCTAGAGTTATCCTCCCAATTCATATTCCAGGTGACATGCTCACCAATATTAACTCTACTTGAACTACTTCTAACATATGTATTTTCAACACTAGCATGTTCAAAATTTTGTGTGGAAACTTCCCCATGCATAGTCCAAACCCAATAATTCACCATAAAGCCATCCTTATACAGGTGATACCTAATGGTGTCCATATCAAAATATTTCCTACATTTGCACCTAGCACAAGGACACCTAACTTTCTTCTCATTCATAAATTGTACTGTTTGACAAGCCACCCTTATAAATTATTCAACTCCACATAAAATTCAGGTTTGATTCTCCCTCGACTAGGGTGCACCCTATCATACATCCATAGTCTGTTTGGGAATCATGCTTCTTGAATGTGTAATTTAACCTAACAAATTCATTTAAAGTTTCAGAAATTAAAATCTTATTTAATTATAAATATCTTTCAATAGACCATCTTCTAAAAGTAAGAGTCTTTTAAGTAAATAGATTGTACTATTTAACTTAACAAAATTTCGATAAGCCTCCTCTTAAATTAAGATTCAACTCTTTAAATTTAAAAGAAAAATTAAGGACCTCCCCTTAAACAAAGACATCCCAAAAAATTGATTTCATGACATACATATATCAATCCAGTCAAATTAAAATTCACAATATAATCAAACAAACATTTAAAGATCCTAAAACCTCTTTAGAGACACCCCTTATAACATCACAACATGCATATCCTATAATCTTCGCATACACAATCAATCTCCACTGCAAACAATGCAAACAAGTCGGGAAGGACAGCTTTCCCCATCATAATAATCCTACAACTCTATCTTAGAAATCATAAGTCTCTATCCTAACAAAAATGTAGTTAAATAAGGAGAAGAAACAATTACTTACCTTAAAAGACAAAAGAATAATATGCTCACAAAAGAATACTCCAAGAGTTCAACCTGTAACAAAATCAATTACTTAGATTAATAACTTCAAAAGAAACAAATAAAATGAAGTCACTAACTACTTAGACTATTAACTTCAAAAGAGCATGTGTTTTCTACACAAAGAAAAAGTGTTCACTGTTTAATTTTAGAAATAATTTTAGAATCCTTTTAAATAGATAAAAGCTAACATTCTAGAAATAATTTTAAATCATGTAGACAGATTCTAATGCTAGATTGATATATATATATATAATATATATTATATATATAATTATCATAATTTAGATTATATATATATATATAGATCTAGTTAAGATTGTCATCAAATTTGATTCAATCATTTGTGTTAAATAATCTATATATAAAATGAGTAAGATTTTGGAAACCATATCCAAGAAGCAATTTAGCAATAGTTAGAAAATTAAAGAACGAATGATATTTATATCTAAAACAAATCATGGAGGTTGGTTTCCTTCTTTTTTGTTACTTTCCTTCCATTTTTTTCAGACGGCTTTGAAAATAATGGAGAATGGATTATGGATTATTATTACCTTGAGAATAGAGAACAAATGGAGAGGAGATGCTCCTGGTCGGGATGGTGGCGGAGAGAGCACCTACGGCGGAGAGATGCGAAGAGAGAGGTGACGGGAAGGAAACCCTGGCGGCGACACGATTCCTCCTTGTATCGGCCAGCATCTGAACAGAGAGAGAGAGAGAGAGAGAGAGAGAGAGAGAGAGACTCACGTACGGGGTGGAAATCAGGCACGCAGGGATAGCGGGGACGATGAGCACGTCATGCGGGGGCGGGCTGTTCTGAGGCGGAGTTAGATCTTGTTGGGAGGCCGGCATAAGGCGCAGCTGGTGAGGCACGAGGGCGGAGACCGGCGTGCATGCGGGATGTCCGGCAAGATCGCGACGCAAGGAGAGAGAGAAAAGAGAGACTAGAAGAGAGAAGGACTTTGGTGGTAGGTGGTGAGGCGAAGAGTTCAGCGATGGCGAGGCAAGGCGTTCGACAAATTGCACAGATACAAAGAGAATGAGAGACTAGATGAGAGTGTAAAGAGGATAGTGAAGTTGTGGTCATTATAAGCGAAAAGGATTACCGGCAAATTTTTGAATTTTCGATGGAAAAAATCCACCAATAATCAACAAAAATGGTGCCCGCTTTCGTTTTCCAAAAAATTCCCTTACTAGTTATTGACGAAAAAATATGTCGGTAAAATATATTTAAAATAAAAAATTTAATAATAATTACGGACGGATTTTTCCATCGATAAATTAATTTCTAAAAAAAAAATTTAAGAAGATTTAAGGAAGATTTTTTCGTTAATAAATTTAGCATCTACATTAAAAATAATTCATAATATTTACCATAGAAAATCTGTGAATTAGCACGCCATATTAGTATAGCGGAGGCGCGAACTATACGACGGATTTTTCCGTTGGTAATGACTGAAATCCAAAAAAAAAATTTCTTGAATTACTCGTTTTCTATCGATAAATCCGTAGGTAAAATCCTCGGTAACCCGTGTGTTTCTTGTAGTGCTTGGAATCCTTGCACCGGGATAGAGGAACTATTCTTCCATAGATGGAAGATTACAACCGAAGTAATGAAAAGTGTGATCAAAATCCCAAATAGGTACTAAAACGGAGACTTGAATATCCAAAAATCATAGAGATAGAGTAGAGATAAAGTGGGGAGAGAAAGTGTAGAGAAGTAGAGAGACCTGGAGGCAACTCTAAACTAAATCTCCAAGATGTCCCTCCATTAATCTAAGCTAAGTGGGTATAAATAATATATAGTCAAGTGAAAAACGGCTCCCAAAATAATAAAAAAAATATTATTTTATGAACTTAATACCTGTCATTGGGGGACTACTATAGCGTGTCATTGGGGGACCATTATAAGGTCTATACCATTATAGAAGTTTACAACCACTTTTTGCTCATTTTTGCTATTTGGTAACTACTCTATGGGTCATGGACCACTATAGTGGTATGGTACTGTGCATATACCATTCCACACACTTTAAGCTCGTTTTAAGCTCCAAAACGTTCGAATTAACTCTTAGACCTACTAGTAAAAGTTATAGCCCTTGGAATAAGCTTTATGTGGGGAAATCGCCTTAATTAGACATCAGTAGCTTTGAATAATATTGGCAAAATTTGAACATGAGGTCAAGCTAGATAGCATCAGAATGACATCATCAACTTTTAATCTTACAACTCAATTTTCACTAGTAGATTATTAGAATTAGCTTTTGATCTGAACATGAAAGTTTTAGAGGACTTATTGAGTTTTCCAAAACATTTTTATATGTCTCAATCTGATCTCTATGGAGAAAGGTACAAAATTTCTATTACAATAATTCTTACAAATGTGATAAAATGAGCTAAGAACTCCTCTATTTAATTCCAAATTGAATACTACTCCAAGCTTCATGCATCAACAAATGTCCCTATAAGCAAATAACACTCACAAAAAAGGATTAAAAACACAAGAAACTTCCAAAACATATTTATTCATTAAAATGATGCAATTAACTATGACTTTATTCATTGATGCATAGTGAGGACTAACACAACAAATCAATCAAATATCAATCATTTTAGCATGCAAAACAATGCAATATGCCTAGAGTTATAAATAAAAGGGTTGCATCAATTATAAATAAAAGGGCTGCATGGATGCAACCCATTATTTATCTTATTTGAACTCTCACCCTGATACAAGGGTTTTGTTTTTGCCGTGTCCTCCCATTAGGAACCCAAAAATTATATTGAGGCAACTGAGCATGAAAGCTAGCGACAAGCTATGAATGCTAAATTGGAGGCCTTGACTCAAATAGGAACTTGGGAATTTGCTCTTCTCCCTTCTGGTAAACAAATTATAGGATGCGTGCAAATGGGTTTATAGAATTAAATATAAAACTAATGGTTCTATTGAATGCTATAAATCTCGGTTAGAAGCAAAGGGCTTTACACAAATGGAAGGGATTCATTCCTTTGAAACTCTCTCTCCCATAGCCAAGCTTACCACAATGCGCCTTCTTCTATCAATTGCATCCACTCAAAACTGGCAGTTAAAGCAACTTGAGTTCAATAATTACACGAGGAAGTGTATTGGGAGCTTCCTTAACACATCCACAGCCTCATATGGTTGTTGTTTGAAGAAGTCCCTTTATGATTTGCGACAGGTGAGTTGACAATGGTATAAGAAACTTTCTAATGTCTTGTTGTTCTTTGGTTACACTCAAGTGTCAGGCTGATCATTCGCTATTCATCAAAGCTTATCGTAAATCAGATTCTTCATTCCATTGTTCTCCTCATTTACATTGATGAAATGTTGTTAATGGGCAATGATTCCACTAAAATTAACTTGGTTAAATAGAAACTTGATTATCCGTTCAAGATCAAGGATTTGGGATCTCTTTGGTTCTTCTTGGTCTTGAAGTTTTCATTCTTCTCGGGGCATTTTTGTTTGTCAACGAAAGTATACACTTCCTCAAATCGACAACACTACAAGGGTGCAAATTGGCTTGTACCCGATGCATCATACCATGAAACTCACTAAGGATTATGGGCATCCATTTGATGATATTGCAGCTTATAGATGATTTGTGGGGCAGCTTTTATATCTCACCACTATCAGGCCGAATATTTTCTTTGCTGTGACCTACCTTAGTCAGTTTCTTTCTAAATGCAAGCTCATTATTTTGCCGCTTTATGCATACTAAAATATCTCAAAGGATCCCTAGGACATTGTTTATTTTTTCCAGTAATTCCCACTCCAACTCAAGGCTTTCAGTGATTCTAATTGGATAGCATGCCCAAGATCTCGGCGTTCAATCACTGGGTACTGCATATTTCTCAAGGACTCCTTGATCTCGTGTGAGTCCAAGCTACGAAGCAAGCCACAGTGTCTCACTCTTCTTCGGAGGCAGAGTATAGAGCTCTTGCTGCCATTACTTGCGAGGTGCAATGGTTGACTTGCCTCTTGCAATATCTATGGGTTCATTTCACATTTCTTTATTGTGATAACCGTTCTGTGTTGCACATTATTGCGAACCCCATGTATCATGAACACAGGAAGCATCTAGAGCTTGATTGTCATGTTCTCCGTGGAAGCTTGAGTAGGGGCTTATTCGGTTGTTACCTATCTGCTCCCAATTTTAGGTGGCTTATCTCACACAAGCTACTTGCTCCCAAGCAATTCTCTCTTCTTTTCCAAGCTTGGCATATTGAATATCCATGCCCAGCTTGAAGGGGACTCTTAACATAGTGTATTAATTCAGTTATTAGTAAGTCCAGTTTAGTCCTTTTACACTTTGCCACGCTGGCACTGCTTCGGTGCATATATACTTTTGTGCTAATTCATTTTAATGCAATGTGAATCATTTCCACTCATTTAGAAATTATTTCTCTAGTCGTCTCTCTCACTCACTCTCTTCTCTCTTGACCTTAAGATCTCAAATCGTTAATGGATTCAATTAGTTTAGTATTGAAAGTTTATAAGCTCTTATATTTTTAAATATTTATTCTTATCAAATTTTATACCTCTCATATATTATTTATCAACATGTTAAATGAGCCTATAGAGTTTAATATTCTTTTATTTAGCTAACTAAAGTGCGTTTCAATAAAAATGTTGAATATGAAAAATATGAAATTTTCATTTTGAAAAAACTTAACCGGTTTGGCATGTTTTTTATTGTTCACACCCATTTCGATTGGGTTTTGAAATTTAGTTTTTTCCCTTTGTTAGAACTGATCAAGCAATTGTTCCCAGTTGGACCAGCTAGTTCAGTCTAATTTTCTTAACAGTGCTTAAAGGGGTATAGATCAATTGAAGATTAACAAACAAAAACCAATAAACCCTTGATGAAAGCCATACGGAGCAATAAAATGCACGTGATGATCATGTTATGAAAATGCTATTTCATCTTCTTCACTGATTGTCTATAAATACTTCATCTTCTCCGAACTTCAAAGTCATCGTATCACTTATTTTAATTACTCCCTAGTCTCAGCATTTGGAGCACTCATGGAAATGATTATCTTGAAAAAATGGTCCAGTGATGATCTCATTCAGTCTTCTCATTGGATGATGATGATGATGATGATGATGATAATAATTTCAAACTTGAAAATTTTCAATGCAAAAATAGAAAACCAGTACTAGTGTTTCTATGCCAGGACCAGCATAAACAACCCCTCCATTCACATGGATGATTCCTGGTCAAAAAGAATTCAGCGAAAAAGGAAGAGCATTTGAAACCTTTTCATATTTCTCCAATTCCATTTCGCAATCCTCTATGTTTAGGCCCTTCAAATTTGAGCCTATTACTTTTAAAGTCGACGGAACACCCTTTGCAAACCTAACTGCACGAGCAGAGATGCCTGCAAAGTCTTTTGCAGGTTCGCTCATATCAAAGGCATGCCAACAAAAGAGTTCGAGAGAGTCATGGTCATTCAACTCCTTCATTTGATATTTCTTAATTTCAACATCATGTTTTTCTAGCAGCTTTCTTTCTCTTGTTGTTATAACGATCCTGCTACCAGGGCCAAACCACTCATTGGCTCCGGCTAGTGCTTCCAACTGTTTTATGTTATCTACATCATCCAGGACTAGAAGAACTCTTTTATCACTGAGTTTGCGTTGGATATCTTGGCCTCCTTCATTTGTGTTGCCCCTCATGGTTTGTTTGATCTTCTCACCCATCTCAGATAAAAGTGTCGCTTGAAGATCTTCTAGGCCATTAATTTTTGATTTTTTGGAGATATCACCTATAAAACTTGCAGCATGAAATTGGTCCCTAATCTTGTTATGCATTTTCACAGCAAATGTGCTTTTCCCAATGCCACAAGGTCCATAAATTCCTACCATGCTAACCTTTTCATTTGAGTTGAGATCTATAAGTGATTTCACTTCCTCGAAGCGAGAATCAAACCCAACTACACGTTTAATTTCTAGAGGCATCGGAGGTAATATTGAATAGGTGTCTTTAGCAATCTCTTGATAACGTCAGATTCATACCTGCAGGAACACAATGCTCTTCCTAAATAAACCATGTTCATTAATAACCATTTCATCATAGCAATGAACCAACAATAATATGTATTAAAATCCTACACGGAAACGGTATAAAAGTCAAACTCCAACAAACGCCTGACAGATAATATTCAGAATTCCCAATCCTTATAACGCACCCATTCAAATATAATTGATGAGTTTATAATAAAATGATCATATGATTCAACTAGTGTCTAATGAGTTAATGCTTATTCTCGTAACTGAGACATGAGTTGTTTTTTATCTCTAAAGTTTAAAATTTGACTATCTAATTTTTATAATTTTAAAATGGTAAACTGATCTACCATTGTCAGCCCTTTCTCTCTCTCTCTCTCTCTCTTAATTCCCTTCTCAATTTTCTGGATCAAAACCAAAAGAAATAATTCCCTTTCGATTTTTTTGTCATGCCATACAAGTCTTACTTACCGAATATAAGGCCATGAAAAATGTTAGGTGTTGATATTTCTTTTATAACAACTTTACATCTCTATAAGTATAGAAGCATTTGAAGACAAATAAGTGTGAATCCCACTAAATGGAGCACTCTTCATGTGCCTCTCTACTGTAGAGGTATAATGTTGTTGTAAAAATGTTATACACCAAATATTCTCAAGGTCATTCATTGAAATTCAATTCCTTCACTCCAGCAATAGCATCCCATGTTTCTTCTTCTATCAAAACAGAGCATTCTTTTGTCCATATATTTGTCACCCAATTCTGACATAACTTATCTCTATTTACATCAACAAGATCCTAAAATGTATAGTAATGAAAACCAGCTCGACTTGAGCTGATTCGGACAGAGTGATAAACCAGTCATGAAGATCGATTAAAGTCACTATTTTGGATCGGCCACAACATAGAAACTGGTGCAACCAGATTCAATTTGGCCGATTTTTATCAAAACCGGTAGCACGCGGTTTCAAGAATTGGAACCAGATTGGTTTTTTTTTTTGTTGCTTTTGTTGCTTTTTCACAAGTTTTACTAAATGACGTCGTCTTTTAAAACCTTAAAAAAATTCTAATTTGACTTATGGAAAAATGCATAACATTGTTTTATTGTCATGACTTATGAGTTTGTGATATAAAATTTTGTGAGTTTGCTTGTGTAATTATGTTTTGAACTTATCAATCATGATTCGTAATTGTGAAATGTGAACAATATTTAAGAATTTATGTTTTTGTATTTAGACCCTTTAAAGAGTGTTAAATTGTTAATTAGTTGTCATTTAATGTATTTTATTTAATTTTTTATATATTTTTTTTGTATAAATTGGTCGCTTTAACCAATTTCGTAATGGCGTCCAACTTGAACCGCGGTAAAATAATCAACCGAGTCGATAGCCAAGTCTGAAAACTATGCTAAAATGTGTAACTACTCTCTCGCAATTGCTGACCTTCACTACTACTAAAGATAGCTCCACTCCAAACATTTGTGACATTCCCAGATCCTACATACTTGTAGGTCCTAGCATAAGTTCTATTCTCTGAAAAAGGAAACAAAGGGAGCAGGAAATGTTCATAAAAATGACAAACAAAAATAAGGATTAGACCTACTAATTTTATTCCGGAAAATTCGTAGAAATAATACAGAATATTTTCATTAAGTGGCTGTCATGTCATTCTGGTTTATCGACTTCTGGCATTTTTTTTCTGGTTAAATAGCAAAACTCAATTAAGAAAACAATGATAGGTGTTTAACTGAAATAAAGTGATATCATCCATTTACCCCTCCAAGAGACTTAGAGTCCATATCTTCGTTACTGACAAACAAGTCTGAGCAAACCACTTTTCTTTCAAAAATGTTTAACAGCGCATATATGCTAGTGATAACCAAATATTAATTAGTTATAACAATTAAACGATTCAAGAACTCGGTCAACCGAAGGGATTTATAGAATAACTTGCCTATCGTTCGTGCAATGTTCTCCACTTAGATCCCCAACTCTATGCAAAGCTGATCTCCATGATTTGACCTTCTCTGAGTCTTTTCCAAACTCCTCTTCATGTTTAGTCATGGCTTTTCCATAATTGTTCTGCCACCGTACATCTGATGGAAGCACTTTGTAAAAAATTGGATAAACCGGCTTCCTTTCTTTATCATAGCACTCAACGATCTTGGCAAGTTCGTCAAGACACCTTGTGGAAAAGGCGTAGTCTTCGCAGAACACAACCATTGACATCCTCGATCTCTCGATTTCGTCTCTAATTTCATCCCATGCTGTCTGTTTCTTTTCATCTCTGAAGGTCTTGATTCCTACATTGAGCAAAGCATCGTAGAGATAATCGCTGAATGCACAGCCTACGCCATCTATAGAACTCAGAAAAACATGGTATGTGGAATCTGAGGATGCTGCACCGTGATTTGCCATGACAGCAATAAGCGTTGACTTGGAACGTTTGTAAGGGTCTTGCTTAATCGATGTCACTTCACGCGTATATGTGAAAGTGTAAAATGAAGATTCCGGCCTTTTTAAAAGATAACATAGTACCTGAAACCACGAGGAAGCAACAACAGAAATAGGGTAAATTGGACCTATCCACTTGCAGTCTATAAGTGATGGGTACTTTAGACTTTTAACTTAAAAATTTTGACGTTCGACCTCTTAAACTTTTTTAAACTGGTTGTTTAATCCTTATGATACCCAAGGTATATGTATCAGTAGTTAGATTTCATACAGTCTAGGTCTAGGGGATAACAGTAGAGTTTTTAAGCTCCTTAGTTGGAATCCTACACCCTTTATAGGTTTATATAATATGGTCTATTCTTGGGATAACCAATCATAATTGTTTCTTGAGGGAAAATAGCTGAAGAGTGATTTTTAATTAATTTTATAAAACCTTTAAATGTTTCAATTTTTATCCCATAAATTTATAAAATATCAAAAATTCTTTAAAATTAAACTAAAACCTAAAATTTGGATTTTTAATTGTTGAGATTTTGATTTTTTTTTTATACTTTATTTTGAATCCAATTGAGGGGTATTTCCTTATTTAGTTTATGTTTTAAAGTTAATGGAGAGTTAAAATTAAAGTTAATGGAGAGTTAAAAATATTATGTTTTAAAGTTAATTGAGAGTTAAAATTAAGTAATGTAAATAAAATGGTGCTTGAGACAAACTAGATGCCAAATGAAGAAAGATGCAGAGACTTGGGAACTTGTTCCTGCTATAACGGGTCACCAGACCACTATAGCGGTCACAGTGAGCAAATTTTGGAGTTTTGGTCATCTGTAAATTGCTATAGCAGTCATAAGTATATTTGCGGGCCGGACGTGGCTAGACCACTATAGCAGTCTATAGTGAGTCAATGGGGCAGGAAATAGTAACGATGATGTTTACTAACTTTGAAACCCTCGCTTACCTAAAACCCTTTCTTCCCTCGGGCTTAAACTAGAAACCGCAACCCGTTCTCACTCCTCCATCAATTTTTCTCTCTTTCTCAAATTCACTCCAATCCATAATCCCCAATCATGAAGGTATTCTATATTGTTAGATTATGTCTTCCATTCTTTAATAATCTTGGATTGGGTTTGGTTATTTTTCATTGTTGTCAAGTGAGAGTGCTCCCCTAATATTGTTAGAGTTAGAATAAAACTATCTCTAGAGTTTTTTAGAGTTTAATCTAGAATTTTGTGGCTTCAATGGCAGATATTGGTGTAATCCTCATAGGTGAAGCCCATTTGGTGTTGACACCATCACTCCCTTCCCTTCGGTGAGTGGGTTAAGATCTTATGATCCTTATGTTAATCATTAGAGTTAATTTCATTAAATTGTGGCATGACCATATGATAGTAGAAATGAAAGTATGAATATCCATGATGTTGCAAGCTATGGCTAAGATAATGATTTTGAATATAGCATAAAATATATGTTTTCTAAAACTCATCAGCAGATTATTGTTAAAGTGATTTTTATTAAAAAGTTAGAGTATAGATATGATTATATTTAGATATTTGTAAAATATTATGATAATTTAGGTAGTAAGCATTAAGTATATGATAGAGTTTTAGAGAAAATAAGTATTTTTATGATTTAAAGAATAGATGATAACTATAGAGAAATGCAGCCTCTCAGTTAACGCAATTATTTGTTAACCTTAGTATACCATGTTGCCCCAAGCCAAAAAAAGAATCGGAATGAGGCCGTTCAGTAGGAGTTTAGAAATTTTGTTATGTCACCTAATTTGTGCATAACCAGAGATTCTTATTTTATTCTATTAGAGTACTATTGTTTATATTTACCCAAAGAACATCAATTTTAGAGCTATTTTGTTTACATTTATTAATATGATTTTAGATATATTGCATTAACTAGTATTGATGTTTATAACTAAAATGAGTTATTCTATCATATTCTTTATAAGGTTAAAAAAATCTCAATATGACAACCTTTAACTAATAAAAAGCCTATTTTATGAAAATTTTATAAATTTTGATAGTTGAAATTGATGAATAATAAAATAGAATAAGTGGATATATATATATATATATATATATATATATATATATATATATATATATCATATATCATTAATAGAAATGACAGATAGGTATAATTAGAGAGGGGACATGTCGCATATTCTCCTGTTTAAAGTTTTCTCATCCTCTGCATCCCTGCATAGGGTCCTGTTCATTATTTCAAGTGGATTTGAATCCCTACGAGGTATTCCGAGTTTATAAAAATAATGAATAATGAATAAATTTAATAAAATTGTACTTATAAAATATACTTTCTAATTAATAAAAATAATGAATAAATTTAATTTGCATAATTTTAATCATTTTCTTCTATATTTTTTAGTAAATATTCTCCAAATGAATATTTCCAACCCTATATAACCACATACAAAATAGAAAAAAACCTCATTTTTTATTGGTTATTAAATCAGATTATGTTTAATTGATTCTGACCTAAACCAATTAATTGAAGATAAGTACCTTCAAGTCATCAGACAATTGCTCTTACTGTTATATTCTAGCTCTTCAACTAAGAGATGACTTTGAAATTAATTGAGTGGGGAATTATTTAGTATAACATGGACTTAAACTCTTTCATAGATATTCCATTTGAATTAAGTAACTTTTCAATTTTAATTAAAGATAAATTCTTTAGTTATGAACTTAGGAATAAAAAGATATAAAAATAAATAAATTATTTTATGACAATATAAAACTCTCAAGTTATTCTAAAAAATACAATATTTGTCTTTAAAATTTGGAAATATAATATTAAAATCATTGATAAAAAAAAAATTAAATTGTAATTAAATGCATGTTGATTCCTTAATATTCTCTCGATCATATGATATTTCATCTTCTAAAAGTTCCAAACATGCTCATATACAGAATTCAACATGTCATTATGTAATAAAAAGTTTTCTAAACTCGTTCTAGATGCTAATTCAACAATTTCTTTTAAACCTTCAATAAATTTATTGTTTAAGAAATGTATGAGAAAATTTTTCTATTCATATATTAAATTTATTAAAAAAAATAGTTTTCAATAATCTTAATACATGAATTTATCATTTTTTAAGGATAATTTAAAAAACTTAAAATCGTGTAGCTTGATACTTAAGACTTAATTTTATATTAAATAACGAAATTATAATTTCATAATTGTTTGGTCTTTATCATTTTCAATGTTAGCCCTATATAACAATATTAAAATATGTATTTGACTTTAATGAATATTAAAAATTTAGTTTTTATCCTTATAAATGTTTTTAAAATTCTCTTTTAATTTTCATAAATATCATTATGTAAAAGTGATAACTAATTTGGTAAACCATAAATATAATACTAAAAAAATACTGAAATAAAAAAATGCTAAAGATAATGAAAGAGTTATAAAATAAATCTGATACATAATCATAGTGAATACCCTTATTATATAATGAGTCATTTATCTTATTTTAGAAAATCAAGGCTTATTTTTTAGTTTATAACAAATAATATAAATTAATGTGTATATTGATTTAAATATAATAGTTTATATTTATTATATACTAAATCTTGAAATAATGTATAATGTCTATTATATACTGACTCTTGAAATAACGTCTAAAATAAAAATATTGTATAAATTAAAATGATTACATCTGATGTCAATCTTTATTACAGAAAAAAAGGCATGAATTGATTTATTTATTTAATAATTTATCTTCTTGATTTTAGCAGATTAGAATAAATCAATATAATTGATAAGATATCATTTCCCTATATATATATATATATATATATATATATATATATGTTATCATTTTATCAATAGGTATTAAAAATATATAGTAATATTAATTAATTAATAATTAGGAGTATATATATAAGTAAAGTAACATAATTTATCTGATTTAAAATTTTTTAAACACTTATATTTTAAAAAATAAACTATATAATTTAAAATTAACTTTTGATTATTTATTTATTTTATTTATAAATAATTATTTAAAATAACTCCAATATATAAGATTATCAAAATAATGTATAACATTTTCGCCATGTAGATTTCAGTATAAATTGCCCATATATTAAAAATGGTTATTATAAATATTGGAATTATATAAATTAACAATAGTAAACTAAAAAATTAATATTAATATTATAGATAAATTAATATTGTAGATATGATTAACATATATATTGATATGTTAACTGATTTACGATATATTTTGATTTGATTTATAAATCACAATAAATTGAATTATTGAAAATTTCAATTTCTATTAAATTTTGTACGGTTCAATATAAAATGATCTAATTTAAAACTTGAATGGGAAGAAAATAAAATTAATTTATATTTTTAATTTTAAATACTAATAGGTCGATTTTAAACATAATAGTCGATTTTCAAATAAATTCAAATCTCAATTTCTAAAGTTGATTCCTGGTATATGAAAGTTCAAATGCTTCATTGCTTCAATTTTTCCATTATTAATAGACCTAAGAATATCATTAATTACTAAATTTTGAATTTCAAACTTTAGTGAACAAAAATATAGAAACTGCTGAAAGACTTTTAATTTACATATTTGATTACTTCGTACAAATCAAATGTCAAGGTCATTTGTTAAACTTTGAAGATTCAAGGTTTGCGAGTAGCCAAAGATCATGCCGTTGCAACAAAGGATCGTGATTGATAATATCAATTTAAAACTCTTCATAATCTCTTGTTAAGATTTACTGTTTTTACTTTTCATTCATACAACTGTTGTATCAAATATTTCTTGTTTTGTACCTTTGTTAGTTTGCTACATAAATATCATCAAAATCCTTGTAAATATATTCAAAATATCATGTGCAAATTGAGTTGAAATTGAGTGGTCCTTACTCATCTAAAAAATTAAACCAAAAAAAAATAGAAATCAAATTAATACACATGCCAAATAGTACATAAACAACGAAGAGGAAATTGAGAATGCCAACTTTCAATATTTTTTCAAGTGAACATAAGGTATCCACCACGAAAGCACATGTCAAAGCTGATTTCATGAATTTAATAAATGAATGCTAAAATTTCAATTGTCAGGAAAATATTGAAAAATCATTCTTTAGTTATTGCAATGTAATTAT